>VUYV01000086.1:804342-840434 GCA_008711295.1 Anarhynchus alexandrinus | reverse complement strand
AAAGAAAAGAAGCTCAAAAGATGAGCTTTGCTTTCACTCATTTTTGTGGCAATGCCTCTCTTTTCCTTTTTTTTTTTCTTCACAGTGTCAGATACCTTTTTCCCTTGCGTCCCCTCTGCTCGTGCTGGGAATCAGGTGCGTGCTGCCAGAAGGACTTGTTAATTCAAGGAGCTGCTGCTGTCCAATTAAACTTGGTGCCAGATCACAAGGGAGCCAGATGCTAAGGTAGCTATTCTCCTTCCTAGTTCAGCAGTAAATGCAACACCATTAGCAGCATAGCCTGGGTATTAACTCACTCATTTGTAGGCACACTGTAAGGTTAATCCACGTTGGTCCAGGTGAAAAAAGCTAAAAGGAGTAAAGAAGGAAATTGGGAACTTAAAGTAGGTTCAGTAAAAGCAGAGATGCCTATATACAAGAATGTAATCCTGAAGACCTGAACTCAGATGAAAGTTTACTCAAGAAATCTACTTTTACTATTTGAGAAGTGCCTAGGTGCTTAAAATTTTCCTTTAGCATATACACAGATTTCCTCCAGGTTCGCAAATACTGACAAGTCAGCATTTAGCTAAATCCAAACATAAAAATCAGGTTGATAATCTGCTTCCTAGCTTCCATGAAGAACTGAATTCATTAGACGTTCTTACGACACACTGGACCAGGATCAAGCATTTCCGAAGTACAGTGTTAACCAGCACTTCTAAAATCTAACACGAAGTGCTAGCTTTCCCTTTTTCTCAACAGTTGAACATAGCTTAACCTATATTCAATTTGTAGTCTGCAGGCGTTAGACAAGAACAGTCTATCTCAGTGTAATACATAAAAAGTAACTAAGAGCAGCACATCTATCATCAATAGAATTAAGTTTGCTATGGATCCACATCTCAGCCAGAACAGTATTTAAAAAAAAAAAAAAAAAATTCAAACTCTTGATTCAGTGGGTCAAGGATATACTCAGGATGTTTTCAAGAGATGATGGTTCAGCCCCTTTCTTCACCAACTGCAAGTCAAAGCCCTGTCTCCCACTACCCTGCAGGTTATGCAAAGCATCAGGCTATGTGACTTGAGTAAGAAATTGGGTACCAGCAGCACAGCTCCTTACGCTGTACAGTATTATCACAGAAGTGAGATACTCAATCCAGGCTGGTGGAGGACCCAGTTAACCTCAGAGAACAGTGCTGGAACTAGCCTGGAAGTAGCCAGCAATTAGCAAAGCGGACCCATATGTATCTTAAGTGCTATCCCTCTCTAGATGTCTGCAGAGATACACAAGGCTAAAATCTTTCCTGAAAAGAAGAAACCCCTTCTTTCAAAAATGTACTTGGGATCTTCTCCTTCAGGCAGCACCGGTAAAAATCCACCTGATATTTCCAGTTCCCCTATATACACTTGTCTAATGCATTCAGTGCTTTTTTGAGGTGGAAGAGCTGCAGCTTTATCCCCAACATCCAACTTCCCTGGCAAGTGTCTTCCTGAGTACATTGTACATTATTCTGCCTGGGAAAAAGCACCCTCCAGCCATTTCCTTAGTCAAGAAGAGAAAGAAGCAGCAAAGAGCACGATTCTGTAGCTTTGAGGGCAGAGCAGCCAGGTGAGAGAGCGGTATGTTCCAGATCCTTCTGTGATAACTGTTTAGGAAATTTATTCAGCAATTGGTTAACATAAGGAACTAGACCACTCCGGAGGCAGGTCTGAAACCCTCGACCCCCTATCTGCCCCGCAGCAATTATGCTGTCTTCCATCTGGTTCTCACCCTTGCACCCTATATCTATGTATGTCATATATATATATATATGTATCTCTCTCCTACATCTCATGCACGAGATAAAGGGCTGCAATGCCTAACATAATTTCCAGTCTTGGCATTTAAAGATTAGTCAGTGGCTATGCTCAGCATTCAGTAGCTAATTTATTTTTTTTTTTAACTCTTCTTTTTTTTTTTTAATTCTTCTCATGACTGCAAAGACAACTTTATTTCCAACCTCCTTAAAAAGGCCAGCCAAAGAAACAGATGACTTAACAACATTATAAAAGAGACAAAATTAGCAGCCATGAAAAGTACAGAAGGCTTGGAATGAAATATATACTTGCAGGGGTGGTAAGGATATAAAAGCGGTGACATTGACAATGGCATCCGGAAGAGGAATCTGCAGACAGGGTTTTTAGAGACACTGAGGTCTGTAAGACACCGTATTTAACTCACTGCACACTCAATTTGACCTTACGTAGAAAGGCGGGAGAGGTGAGATGATGGGTGCTGATGAGAAGTCCACAGCCAGTACATTTTCCTCGTGATTAAGCAACAGGTTTACTCAGCTCTGGGGAACCTCCTCTGCATTTTGTGGATCCCGTTTGAGCACTGGAGCCCATGTGTCAAATCTAACTAAGAGTTAAGACTGCCCTCAGATCTAGAAAGAATGAGCAGTATGTCTCAACTAGCAAAAACAGCAGGAACAACATTAACTGTAAAGCTCGTATTTAAAAAAAAATAATCTAAATACTTATTAATATAGTATTTCCCAATATATAATGCAGGAGATAAAAGACTTCAGGTAGCGTGAGAAGGAATTAAAAGATAAGCACGAAGCACAGTCTAGCAATGAAATGAATGAGCTCACCGAAAGCGACGCCACCTCTATGAAAACTGTGCAAGTTACCAATTGCTCCTTTCACTGTGCAATACATTTACTGTCTGTATCTTGAGAAAACGTAGTGTGACCGATCAGGGCACGTGGCTCCACCAGGTTGGGAGAAACAGCAACGCGTTCATGTAGCTTTTAGGATGCGTACAGAAAATAAGAGACAACGGTTGGATCCAGCAGTCAGGACAATAGAATTTAAGCACTGACTCGGAGTTACTGCACTCCCATAAGTATGTCTCTCTTGATAGTATTTTAATCAACTGCTCTTGAACTTGGGCAATACATCTGCTGTATTTCCCAAGCTATTATATACAATGCATTTCAAGCTGTTATAATTTATAAATGGACCTCACATTGTCCTCCCAGTTATTATTAAATCCAACCGCAAGTGACCATTCTACTATGTATTCCGCTGTCTCTATAGCAATGACCACACTTCAAGTTTGAAAAAGGATACCGAGAAGTTTAAAACAGGGAAAAAAAGGAAAAAAAAAGAAATAGTATCTTATAAATACTCCCAGGGCTGCCCAGGAGATGAGGCTGAGGAAGCCGGAAAGACAGTTTGCAGTATTTCGAGTAGGCACAGTGAGCTTCGTGTGATGACACTAATAATAAATCCCAATTTAGAAAAGACCACAGTTTCAACTTTTGCCCGGGGCTCTTTGGAATGTCTGCGTGCCCCTGAATGTCTAATTTAGCCGTGTTTTTATCCTATATCAGTACCTATCTAGTACCATTTAATTAAAGGAATTACAGTGGAAATACATTCTCATGAAGGAATAACACGTTTTATTGTTAGACAGAAGTAGACAACTGAACTAAACAAAGGAAAATGGAGTTTATTTGATGTGAATGCCATTGCGAGTTTTTAATTTTATACAGTCCTTGGATGCTATGGCAACTCCCCTTCCTGCACTGCCTGCAGAATGCAGAAATGCCCCCATAACAGAGTAAGGGCATATCTGTAGTGGTCACGGGGGGGTTTCCTGGGGACAGGACAGCCCAATTCACATTCTCATGTAGCACCCAGAGAGCTCACCTGTTTAGGGCAGATTTTCAAAATAGCACAGAATTATCTTTGGTTGTTCCCGCGGGTTTTATGGAGGTCCTCAATAAGAGCTTTTGAAAACTCCATCCTGAAAGTACAGCTATTAGGTCACCACTGATGGTGCATCAACCATTTCTTTCTAAGCCTCCTAGCAGCTGAAAATGTTTTCAAGAAACCACTTTATGTAGAGCCATCACTTTCTTTGGGAACTGCACGTGAATATGAAGGGACAGAGTTTGCTCCCATTTAGAAGAGGGAGTGCAGTCTACTCACAACAAGCAATAGCAGAAAATACTATTGAAATTACATATATTCTCTAGGGGTTTTGAAAGGGATCTAAACATACCTCTAGGCTACGTTTTATCTCCTGTCTTTCTGTAAAAACTACCATTAGATCACCACTCCTATTTTGTGGGAACTCTGTGTTCCTAGATGGCTTTTGTTGGTGGAGAAGGAAGTTTGTTTCGTTTTGTTTTAATATTGCTGGTCTGGTGACATTCCCATTTAGATATCCACTGGCTGAAATCAAAACCTTTATGGCAGTCATGCAGTTCTTCTGCATCTAGTGTGATAAGCTGATCTATACCAGCATCTGCACAATCTAAATAAATACGCAGGGATGCAAGGTAGGTTTCCTAAATGGCTTATTATGACACAAATTAAATTGGTAAGATCAATGATCAGGGACTCCCTCACATATTCTTGTGATTGTGGACTTGCTGTTTCTGAAGAGTTGCCAGAGACAAAAATGGATGAATTTTTACAACATCATTTACTGAAACTCTCCCAAGCAATACACAGGAATAAAACAGTGGCTGAAGGTGGGAGTTCCCAATTGATAAAATGATTTATCAATACTCAGAAATAAGACATGGAAAACAGCAGTTAAAATACCTGCATCACTGAGAGTTTATCAAGATTAAAAATCGATTCTGCATTTATGTAAGTCACACAAATCTTTACACCTTTAGCGCTTCAGACTTTTTTTTAATCTTACATTACTCTTTTTTATTTTTCCAGTCTGAGATTTTGCACTTGCTTTAACATTTTGTTGTCTAAGATACAATAAAAGCTACAGCTATGTATTCTGAGCATTCTAAAAAAAAAAATCACGCTATGCCCAAAGCTTGAAACACCTGTTGAGTCATTATATTTCTAATACAAAAGAAAAAGCACAAAATTCAGGTTTCCTCTAAATGAGAGGCACATTATAAAGTCCGTTGATCCCAGACAAATCCTTGTAAGTCTTCTTAGGAATGGTTCTCATACGAATTAAGCACACGCGTCTCCATCAGGCACTGCTCTGCTCACCACTTTGAAGTAAGCAGTCACTGAAGCATTACTCCAAGAAGCTTGGGGAGGAAGTAAAGTAATCCCTTCAGCTCTTCCTCAGCGCCAGGGCGAGTCATCACCAGGAGTGCTCAGCAAAGAGGGGAAAAAAAAGAAAAGAGCCTTTCTTACGCGACGAGTAAACAGACAGGAGCACTCCAGCTCGGGGATGGCAGAGGAGGAGAGCGCTAGTTTTTTCTTGGAGACGTTTTCTTCAGCGTAAGCAAACTAAAACGGGTCTGCAGACAAGCTTCGATTAATAGAGGGAGAGTCTGTCTTGACAGAAAAGCAAGAGAGATGAAATCTTTCAGAGAGGCTGGAGCAGCCAAGGAAGGTCTCTAGTATTAAGCATAGCCTTAATTCTGTTGTCGTATCGTCCTGTATTTAGGTCCCATTAATGCAAATTTATATTTGAAAGACATACTATTTAGTTCTCAAATAGGGAACACTGCCTGGATGAGCCGACAGACAAGAAGACATTCCTGATGAAAGTGCATGGCAAATCTTTAAACACAGGTACTGAAACACTTCGAAGTGCCCAGCCCCCCAACAGAGCATCCCCCAGCCCCTTCCAGAGCATCCAGGGAATAACAAACATATTTCTTCGTGATAGGATATTTTAAGAATCAGCACAGCAAACAACAGGAAGGGAAGAAACATTTTCCAACAGTNGAAACGAAACATTTTCCAACAGTTTCCTGGCAATAGGGAGGAAAAACTCTCTGGCACGTTCCACAGCAGTAGAGACCACAATTGAAGACGAAGCTAATGTATGACAGAAGGATTAAAACAAAACAAACTAATAAAATTCTGATGTGCACAGCTTTTTTTTTTTCCCCCACCCAAGAATTTTAAATCCTGTCCAGCCTTTTAGCAAGCAACATAATAAATGTTCTAACTAGATTTAACTTTTCTGACCTCAGTCCCATTACCTGACCTCAAACATTTCACTCGATCTCACACTTTTTCTGTTGTCACCACCTGTAGCATCCATGCTGCTCCACCAAGAGATAAATCACACATCAGCTAAATTCGCTCTGCCTGCACAGTCCCTATCCCATGTTAAGAATCATGTTGCTCTCAAAAACACTGCATCTTAAAACCATTTTTCTCAAAGAATTTATATACTTGAAAACGGGTAATTTCATTACTGAGAAAGACCCAGTCTTCACAGTTAACGTGCTTTCAGTAATGGTCAGTGCAGCGGTGCACGTGCCCCTCAAAGAAGTTTGGGAAATGGGCAGGTTTGGTCCTACAGCAAACTGTTTGCAGGTTTTGGGAATCAGCGAGGAACTGTGACCGCCTGCAAAAGGAGCTGCAAGGGACCTCCATCAGAGAGAGAGGCAGAGCAGCCCCCTGTGTGAGAAAATTTAGTTAGGGAAAAGAGGGTTCAGGAAAGACTGAGGAATTTCTTCGCCATTTTCTCTACCCTAAAAAAAGGGTTCGTGGCCATTTATTTTCTCAGCCTGGTGAGGGGGACCTTCCTAATGCTTCGATCTGGGGCCAGAGGAATTCCAGGTGCAAATGTTATCCTTCGGTGAAGTATGTATCTATAGCATATGTACACATTCAGATACATAGGTGTATATATCTATATATAGAGCTATATCTATATAGAGAGCTATATCTATCTATTCATATGCAAACACATATATACCTATATCTGAGCCTCAGAGACTGGTTGGGAGCATCTTAACCATAACGTGGTCCTGCAGGNAGGCCTTTCCAACCTAAACCATTCTATGATTCTATGATTCAGTAACGGTCAGTGCAGCGGTGCACATGCATCCCTCAAAGAAGCTTGGGAAATGGGCAGCTTTGGTCCGACAGCAAACCGCTTGCAGGTTTTGGGAATCAGCGAGGAACTGTGACCGCCTGCAAAAGGAGCTGCAAGGGACCTCCATCAGAGAGAGAGGCAGAGCAGCCCCCTGTGTGAGAAAATTTAGTTAGGGAAAAGAGGGTTCAGGAAAGACTGAGGAATTTCTTCGCCATTTTCTCTACCCTAAAAAAAGGGTTCGTGGCCATTTATTTTCTCAGCCTGGTGAGGGGGACCTTCCTAATGCTTCGATCTGGGGCCAGAGGAATTCCAGGTGCAAATGTTATCCTTCGGTGAAGTATGTATCTATAGCATATGTACACATTCAGATACATAGGTGTATATATCTATATATAGAGCTATATCTATATATAGAGCTATATCTATCTATTCATATGCAAACACATATATACCTATATCTGAGCCTCAGAGACTGGTTGGGAGCATCTTAACCATAACGTGGTCCTGCAGGCTAGGACTAGGGCTAGGACATTTTGGTTCAGGACAAGTGTTTATACAAGGGCCACCTTGTGGTCCCAAGGCCCTGTAAGTCAGGGGTGAGTGCGTAGTTTCCACTCATTAGGGATATCTGGTCCCATCCCAAGACCCCTTTTACCCTAACAATATGGGGGAAATTAAGGTAACTCTTCTGCAGTGCCCGGAGAGTGATTTTAGACTACAAAGAAGGTACAATGAGCTGTTAAAGAAGTTGCTGAGGACCAAGCTGAGAGAAGTCTCATTGAAAAGGGGCTGGCTGGATGCAGATGAAGGTTATCTTTACTGGCGGGCAGAAAAGAAACCTGATAAAGAAGCAACTGCAAAGGAAGAATTAATTACCCACAGAAAACAAACCCAGAGACTGATTTCCTCCCCAGGGCGGGAGCACTCAGCTGACTGTCACGCTGTGGTAGAATCAATTCAGTGGCCCTCACGTCCTTTCCCAAGGAGTCAGCACTGAACAATGACCTCCTCGCCCAACGCTGTGATAATGCTCCCCCTCTCCCCCCTTAGCGTCCTCTAAATATTTGGGATTTAACATTTATATTGGAAAAAAATAAAAATAGAGGGCTACATAACGAGGTCAAACACCAATTCTACCACAGTCCACACTGCTTAACTTGTAGCATCTTGCTCCAAGAGTATTTTGAACTGCCATAACTCGCCTACTTAGGATAAATCTTTCCAGGTTAGCCTAAGACTCACCCTGACTGTTGCACTATGATAAAGATTAGGCACAGCTATCGCTTTTCAGTAATCTCCATTAAGCACGGTAGTGTTTTACCTGGTTTGGACTGAAATGCTCCTGAGGAAGGCTCATCTAGAGCCCAGATCACCATGTTAATTGTTCTAGTATCTACAGCGATAAGTCCCGTTTTTACTATTTTCTTACAAAGTATATAGGTATTAAAAACCCCCGGTAGGTGATGAACAGGTGAAAAGATTTTGTCTGTCCCACCTGTCAGAATTACTTTGGGAAACACTCTTTAAAAATACTGGGGTTTATGGCACATAATGATAGTGTCCTTGATTCAAATAATATTGTGGTTAAAAGACTATGAGGTAGAGGATTGAATTTTGCATCTTTTATGTCCTCATCTTGTGGGACTCATAACTTTTTATTGGCACTTCAAATGTGGTCGCAAAAAACCCAGTGAAGGCAGGCTACCATTAACAGTGGCTAACAAAACCAACAGCTCAACATACTGCATTATGGGGTGAGGATAGAAGGTGAAAGTCCAGGGAAAAAAAATACCATATATGCAAACCATAGCATAAAAACTTCAACAACCCAAACACACCATTACTGGACACTGTAATAAAACGCCTCAGCTGAGTTGTGGGTCTGGGGTTAGGGGAAATGGGAACCGAGAAAGCAGATCTAAGTATGTTTGAAAGTTTCATACGTCTTACAGTGCCAAAATTTCAGCCACTTAAAAAAAATAATCAAAATATTCTTGAGCTATTTAATGGGCCTCATATAGACCTGAAGGTTTTTTTCAATAAATGGGTTAAAGAATAGAAATCCCCATCCTTGTGACCTTAAGTCACAGCAAACTGTTGAAATTTCCCTTTCTTTCAAAGATCACACAGTCTGTTAAAACCGGCACGGATTTGTCCCTGCAACAAGATGGCAAAATCAAACAAGTGATACCCCATCTTGTTCCCTGAAGTTTCAATCCGTATGAGCGAACTTTCACAACCAAGTTAATTCAGTGCTACATTCCTAAGTAACAGGCTGTTTCAAATAAACGAACTGAGGAAAAAGGAAAAAAAAAAAAAAAAGATTCCTAGTACTGCAGAGCACAAGAATTCACCATAATGGCATAAATCTCCGTATTTCTACACAGTATTTCGAGAATATTCTGATCCGAGGATTTTTATTGCTGAAGAAAGGAAACCTCCAGGTAAACACAGTTACACTTTTCTACCTTCCATCACATTAAGGTCCATAAATCAACTACTGTGCAATTTTTCACAGTTACGAGCTTGGGAAGATCCATTTTGCTTGGAAAGCAAGATCATACTCTAAAGATGGAAATTCAAAACAAACTGTATAATTTCTGTTTTCCTCTGCTTCGTATGACCAATAGCAGAAATGGTAAATTTATGTACTGATAGCCATGCATTCATTCTCATAGAGCTCAAAACAGAAGTCATGACTTCTCTGCCTCAGATTGATAGCACCATTCTAAAAGCTCTGATGCTTACCTGAAAGGAAGAATGCTGTTTGGACTTACTTTGAAAATGAAAGCTATGTGAGTTGTAACAAGTACTCGTCTGAATTAATAATGCGATCCCGTATCTTATCGGTAAGTGTTTCTTGCTTCAAAAAAGACGTGTGCTTGGAGACTGTGGTTATACTTCTCTGGTCAAAGAGACCTCCTTACAGTGGTATCTCTGGAAAGCTCACTGTCTCTCTGATCTTTATAGGTCTGTAAGAACAATGTTCCGAGGTCTTAACTTTTCTGGTCTGAAATAAAAGAAGCAAACCTACCAAAGAATTAAATGTTGGCATTTCTAGCTAAGAGGCTTTTCTTTGAATATGCTGATAAGACAGGATAGCAACTTCACTTACTGTTTTTGTGCTCACTCGGGTAACCACAACGCATCCCTCGCACTGGTCTTCTAAAAACTACATTTCTGTTTATTTACTGTGGCAATTAGTGCACAGTTCTGGGTTTTCTATAGAGTTGCATTGCTTATGCCTTTCTAGGACCGCCGATTAAGATGAGTTCAGTTGCCTCTTTGTACTCAGATGGCTCTGAATGAAGAATTTCTCTTTGCAGCGTGAGACCTCTGGTAATGCTCAGTTATTCCACAAAACAGTGGTTTCATAATTCATCAGGTACCTCTGGTTCTCTCTTTCCCATAACTTGCACTGCGCTCCAGACTAGTCTAGAACACGGGAAAGCGCGTAACACACCTGGTGGTGTCAGCTACATCGAGCTCTGTGCCAGAGGAAGGCTGCAGTTGCAACAGAGGGGTTTTTTTATGGCCCTCAGGATTTAGGAAACACCAAAAGAGGACTCCCAATCTATGTACCAGATGTATCAACAGAAGTCTGACTAACAAATCAAACGAATAGAAAATTGTTGAATGCATTATAGCAGGAAAAGTCACGTCTCACAAATTATTAGTTCTCTGAAAGAATAAGATGCAACCGATTTACAAAGAGTAGTCGAATTCCAAAAGCCTTCTTTCTAATAATGTCCTTCAAAGGGCCTTAAACCTGACGATCATGGGAGAGGGAAGTCTCTCCTGCCTTAATAACTAGTTAGCAGATAGGAAGCGTGTTAGAAATAAATGGTCAGTATTCACAACAGAGAAGGAACAGTTCCCAACCACTTCTCTCAGGTCCTCGTGCCACTGAACTTCATTTTTTAGTATTGGAGAAAAGAGAATGATGAGTGAAGAGAAAGTCTGATGATAAAAAATTAACCTGGACAGGAAGAATTAAAGCTGCCTTTGAAAAGCTGTACAAAGATCTGACAATACTGAGTCACTCGGCAAAAATATGACAGATGAAATTCGAAGTAGCTGTTTGCAAAGTACTGCATATGCAAGGCAAGAAGGGACAGCCCTAACTGCTGATAATCATGGACTCCTATAACTGTCAGTAGTATTAATAGTCAATTTAAACCCTTTGATTGTTGTTCTTCATGCCCAGTAGCAGTTAAAAACAAAATGCGATTTTAGAAATTCTTAAGTAACAGGAAACAAGACCAAAATAGAAAATGACTTACTGCATAACCTTATGATGCACAACATCTGCACAACAATTTCAACAGGATTCTATACTTCGCAAAGGTATAGCGAAGGAAGACCACACCGAATCAACATAACAAAAAGCCTCTGTACTTAATCTCTGAAAAGATTAAATAGATTAAGAAACTTTAATTTGAAAAAAAAAACAGACAGATTTAGATTTTTTTTTTTAGGAATACTGTCTGCTGTATGCACATTTTGGAGCAGACCATATAGTTCTGTTTGATTTAGTCCTGCCTCTTCTGGATGATGATGCAGACTCTGCCTATATTCAGTTATATGTGATTGTAGGGATTGAGAATGGAAGCTAAATAGGAGAAAAACATATTAAGGTAGTTTTTTTATTTTGTTTTGCTTTGTTTGTTTGTTTGGGTTTTTTCCTCTAGTACTATCCTTCAAATCTACCGGGGCATCAGCTACTACAATTATGTCAGAAGACAGGAGAGGGAGAAGAGAGAAGATGAAATTTTTTCAGCACACGGGGAAGACACAAATGGAATTAGATGTGGGCAGCGCACACATTTTAGAATTAGAATTTAAAATTAAGCCTTGAAATTAAGCCTTCAACACGAAAGATCTGCTTCTGGGAAATCCATCTGAGCTGTCAGTTGCTGTGGAGACAGGTAAAATCATGGAGGAGGAGGAGCATTTGTTGCCAATGAGTGACATCCCTCACCGACACCATACTGCTGGCTGGTAGAAGGTCATAGGGCTGCAGATAGAAGCTGCATTACGTGCTGCAAACTTCAGCATGATGAAAAATGTTCCCGAGACCTCTGAAAACAAAATCCCCACATGGCTGAAATAATAACAGGAAACAAACTTCTGAAGGCAGAAACGTGAAACGGGAAAAGTGGTAAACTGATAACACAGGAGAAGCTTGTACCACGTGAAGCGCATTGGATGAGGGGTACCACAATATGGTATGTCTCCCAAACCTTGCCGCTTGCTCATCTCCTGTAATTTAATCGTAGCTGTAAGCTCATTAACCAGAGAGGAGGAGGAGGAGATAAGCCATGCTTCTCTCTCTCGTGGACTTTTCAGGGAGGTCCTGAACTTTGTGGTACAATATCCAAAGGAACTCTCAAAAGGAAACAGAAACAATAATAAACCACTCAATAGTAAATTAAAAGTCTAGTCTACTAAAAGTAAATCATTCTAAGAGAAACATCTGAAATAAATGAATGTTTTAGCTTTCAACTTTGAAGAACTGTTCTCATTTTCGTGGAGTGTTTAAGTCTGCGTCCCATATGAACCTGGTGCTTCGATACAGTACTTTAAAGTACTGCTAAAGCAGCACTTTAGCAGTTGCCACTTGATCAGAACAGACTGTGTTTTTCTCCTCTCTGGAAGAGCTCTGGCGTAAACCAAACATTCCTTCTTCAGCTGTGCCTTCCCCAGCCTTTCTGCTGACAAGTCCGCTCCACTCGCAAAATCTGTTTTCTCATGAGTTGTCTCTTGGTCCCCCGGTGACCAACAGTCTTGGAGCAGAACAGGCTTCACAAAGAAGAGGACCTGTGAGTCAAACCCCAAATCACCCTCTACCTGTGTGTATGAACCTGAATCCCACTCAGATGCTCAAAAGAATCAAATTGTATACCATCTGGGTTTTTTTTTTTCCCCTTAAATGTCCTTCTAAGGTTCCTCCTAACCTTGCTAAGGCAAGAGAGCCATAGAGTATCCGGTGGTGCTGTTTTGGGTATCATTTGAAGCAAATATCCCGATCTTATCTACCAGTCAAAGTCACAGAATACTTAAGTGTGCAGCTGATCTCACATTTTTCAATGAATAACATCATATTCCCTGTCCATTTTAAAACAATTCTCACTAAGCTACAACTAGATGAATTATCAGGGAAATTTATCACAATACAAAGGGTCTATAAAGGCCTTTTCTTTAAATGAACCAAGATGTGATTTGGGCAGAACAAAGACCACAGGGAGACAGATGTGGAGTGGATTTTACACAGAAAGGTTACACGGCAATAAGAAAGCATAAATTCAGGCACCTTCGCCATAACTTTTACATGCATTTACGGAGTCCTGTTTAAAGATCATTATGAAAAGTTAGGAAATGAAACATTCATACAATAAAACCGTACCTTCTGTCCTGCGTGCGTATGCATCACAACGGTGAATGGTATAGGACTAAACTGTTTTAGAATGAGCGAGATTGGGTATTATTCAGCCCGTAGGACAAAAGCCCTTTTTTCTGCCGAACTTGGAAAGTGTTTAGTGAATGGAGGTGGGAGTTGCAGCTTGAGAAAGGATAATCTCATGAGTATGATGGCGAGAGCACTTCCATGGAGAACTGCATTGTGCCATTCTTCTTGCTACAGTTTCCCGCATCTCAGCCAAACTTTCACAAATGATTCTCCATTTACATTAATCACTTTCTTCTGTCCAAAACCAGACACAATGCAGCCTGACATGCAGAAGATCTGCTCCGAGACTGCAGCTGAAACTAGTGTTAGTGATCCTCTGAAAATATAAAGGGCTAAGTGCTCTTACAACACAAGCTGAGCATCTGAAACTTTAAAAATGTATTTCTTTCTCACCTGCAAAAGGAAAATAACATCTCAGAAAGTATTGTGAAAATAAAGGCGTTTAATTAACTTTTCAGATATGGTAGTTATAAGAGAAGACGCTATGAGAATATGTAAAGTCTTGTCTTCAGAACAAATTATTTTGAACAAGAATATTCAAAATTCAGAACAGAATTTAGAATAAAATCTAGTATAAAAGAAAGAAAATAATTAATTGCATAAGCACCATTGATTGTGTATGAGGATTTGTGCATGATTATACTGCTAGAACTATCTTTATTCGTACACACACGGGAGCTAAAGGGAAGCTCCTACAACAGTCTTAATTCTCTAAATTTTTAATGCTTGATGTTAAAATTCTGAATTTCTAATACTATGCTAGCATATTGTCTTTTTCTTTTGGTCCTACATATGAGCTAATGTAGTATTTTGAAGTGTTTTAAGTAGAAATACATGCTACAAATGTTTATGAGAATCAGTAAGTTATAGAAAAGTACATCACTAAAGCCTGTACCATTCTGTACTTGATTTATTACGGCCTTGACATGAGAAATGTGTAATGGTAAACTATTCTTTGAATGAATTTGGAGGTCTGCGTTTTCTGGGAGGGAGGAACAATATATAAACTGACAGTGAAACGAGATTTACCAAATAGCTTTCGAGAGAACAAGCTAGGAAACAGGAGTTAACACTAGCAACAATTTAGATGTTTTACTTAATAGTCCTAGTACAAGATCAAACTATTTGTTTCGCGATAGTCGAGTGATAACAAACAGCCGAATGCAAGAGAGGAGAAGGCTGTGTTTCAAAAGAAATAGGGTGGTGTTTTTGCCTATTTTCTATCGGTTCGTATTTTTTGCAACATTATCACGTCTCTCTAAAACAACAAACAGTCAAGAACCAGATTAGCACAGATGGGGCGCGATCCGCATCGCATTCCCCCCCCAGGGAGAATAACTCGCTGAAGGGGACTGAAGTAAGAAGCGACACACAGCTGCTGCCTGCCCTGCCTTCCTCTGGTTTATGATATGAACGCTACGAACTGTGTTTATATCACCTCCTTTTAGACAGCTAATGTGAGCGTTTCAGTGCCTCTAATTTAGGCACCTCGCTGCAGCGGAGTGATTCAGACCGCCTGCGCAGAGGACCCAGACTCACCCCGTAGCTAAAAGAGAGAAAGCTTTGAAGGAATCTGCGCTTGTGCCCGCATCAGCACGCGCTGCGCTGCACTACGAGCAAATCCTTAGGGTGAAACACTGGCAATGAGAACCTGACATCCACACTACACAGCCTACTAAAGGGTTTGGCTCTATTCCGATCCGCGCCTGCGGATTTGAGTATCTGGTAGCGGTTGGAGCACATCTTCTGGTTATCCAACAAAAAAAAGTCCATCTTGTGTTCTCCAAGACCGCTCTGTGATGTGAATCCAAGCACAGCAAGTAGAGACAATGGGGACCTTTACTGCAAAAGTACGTTCCTAAGTCACACCGAAATGCTAAAGCAGGTACATTCCCTTAATGCTTCCAGGGAATGATGCAGAACACCTTAATTAAAAGTCTTCCCTTCTCCATTGACCACAAATAGCTATAACAGGAAAAAAAAAAAGACATATATTTTATATTTCCATGTACTATAAAATGAAAAAAGAAAACATATAGATCATAGAAACCTATATACTTCCAAGGGAAACTGCAAGGTATCCATATGCCAAAATGCCAGGCACAGGAGTGCACATAAACCTGATTAAGCAGATGCCTAAATCCAGTTGGGATTCAAAGTGCCAAACACCTCCTTTTGGGGGATAAACATACACAGAAGACCACTCTGTCTCAGTAGCCTAATGGCTAGCAAGTTGAAGTTTCTGCCCCAAAACAGACAATGCAATTGTTTGAGGTGGGGGGGCTGTTTTTTATATTTTTTACAGAGGTCATGGGGTTCTTGAGAAGAAGCTGCCTGAACTGCTGAGATGTTAGTACCTATGTTCCGCTTAAAGGCCTTTTAAGTTCCAATTTAGGGGGATGTGCATGTGCTCCTGTGCATAAGTGGCCTATAGGATTTGCATGCAATAAAACACTTGCAGCACAGCCTCCACTCCAGCTTTCATTTCCCGGCAGAACGACACCTTTCATTCTGCTTGCTTTTCTGCTTGCTAGTATCACACATCATTTCATACCCTGGGACACTCAGATCCCACATATAGTTACCAAAAAAAAAAAAAAAAAAAAGTTGTTTCACAAATGCCAGCAAATGAACAGCTTTGCTTTAACCACCTATACAGATCTATACATATATATATGTATGAACCTGTCCTAGTTTGAGGTAAAACACGACCAGTTTTGTTCAGTAACTTTGCTTCTTGGCTGGGCCTCTTCTAACTACTGANAGGTAAAACAGGACCAATTTTGTTCAGTAACTTTGCTTCTTAGCTGGGCCTCTTCTAACTACTGAAATTGGCAGCATATTGTGCAGACAATGTTCACTCTCAGAGTGATAAGACCAATGTTTATAGTTGATGCCCAGGCATGGGATGCAGAGAGGCTCTTGCTTATACTTATTGCTATAACAGCCAAGGCCAACCAACTTTGTTATTTGCCCTGTTGGAGGGCCGGAAGTGGAAAAGCATAGAGGGGTCCCACCTGCAGGGAGGAGCGGACAGGACAGGTGACCCAAAACTGACCAACAGGGGATTCCATCCCATCTGCATCATGCTCAGTATAAAAGTGAATACAGAACTACTATATAGAATTCCATCTTTAATAAATCAATTCAAGGATTTTGCAAGTACTTGGAAACTGACTGGCATCTTAACACGTTAAGAATGTATTAAAAAAAAATAATCCCCTAAACTGTCCTTAAATGGAGAGTATCTTGGAACATGGCTCTTTGTTCTTTTTCAGGTAGTGATGGTCTCTTCATAACAGGAACACATACTGAGAATCAAAACCTTTAAAATTGCCTTTTCTTTATGAGATCATGAACAATTTATGTTTAACAATTTCAGTCTTTGAAAAATGTACTCGATTGAGTGAGAGTGATTAATTATGAGAATCAAAGCAACTGCATGGAAGATTTGTTGAAGGAACTAATCACAACTATGAAGTTCAGAGACTAGGAGTACTGTCAGAAATACTCCAACAAGCACTTGTGCCTGAAGAGATTTTGAAAGCAAATGCAATTCTACAGAATTCTTGTGCAAAACACACAAAAACACATTAAAGCCTCACATCCAAAGGGAAGGTACCACATGCCACTTCCTTCACCTCCACCTCCCTCCACGTGCTGCTATGTGTTGTCATGGATCACCTCGTCTCCTTTCCCATCCTCTTTATATCCCATTTGCTTTCCTTTTGATCCTGTTGCCAGTGGGCTTCCAACTATATTTCTCTTTGGATCCGGCTCTTTGACTTGTCCCAGGCATCATACAGAAATAGAAATTCAACCATCATCTCAGTCCAATTCACAGACTTCCCTCTTCTATTTTTTTCCCCCAGATCTGTTTCTTTTCAGAGTAGAGCTTTCTCTACCAATATCTGCTCATGAATTGTAGTGTAAGAAACAGTTTTCAACAGCAGTGATCACAGTACCTGGTTCAGTATGTGTTTCTGTATCATTTGTGCCCAGAACCTGAATTGGTAATAACTCCCAACTTTCTGCAAGGAATGAGTAAGTGGATTTCTCGTTTTTAAATAAACTGTTTCCTTGCTCTACAGATATATAGCGTGATGCCAAAAAGCAGAACTCCAGGCTGTTCTGCCTACCTAAGTTAGAAAAATAACTGTACCTTGACCGTGTATTTTTTATATCATGATTATAAAGGCAAATTAGTCATGGGTAAACAAGGTGGTGGGGAATACCACCACAATTTAATGTTAACCCCAGAATGTAATGTTAGAGTAATTTTGCTGATGCAATACTTTTCACATCGCGTGGTTTCAGGTTATAAACACAATATGCTACCGTGTTAAATTCTCTTCTTTTTTTTTTTTTTTACACAATTAAAAACATTTGTTTTGGTGTTTCTCTCCTAAAATTTGGATTTATTCGCTGTTACTAAAACCACAGTTAGCATAAAAAATGTCAACAAATAAAGTTCATGCCTGTTGGCCACGTGCAGGCCAGGAGGGGAGATTAAAGTAGCGGTAAGGAGACCAGTTAGCCCCGTGGTGCCACATACTATGTGCTTGCACCGTCCTGATTTAGACTGAGGCTGCATTTGCCTTTGGTGTTCCACACTTTTAGGTAGCAATGGCTTATTTCATGCATTATTCTGAAATTGTCTCCTTTGGGTCAAAAACGCCACTTTTTGGTAATATGAGAGCATTTATACTTTTTTTTTTTTAAATAAAGCTTTTTTTCAAAGCTCATGTGTCTGCTTAAAGCATAAAAAGTCAAAGCTTTGGCAATTTCATATTAATTTTACATTTGAATTTGATTATGTGGATTATTTTTCAGTGTTTTCAACAGGGTGAAAAAGCTATTGGCAATGCGAGACACCTCTGCTCCAAACTTGGTGGAGTAATTATGAAATAATGGCATTAAAAATTGCCGTGCTAATGAAAAAATTAATTTTCCACTCCCCAAATACAGTATCATACTTTTTATCTTAAAAGTCAATATCATGGTAAACGGTAGATGAGCAGTGTTTTGCTTGGAGCTAGCTTATTTTCACAGCAATTTTGTCAGGCTTCAGTCTAGCAACTGTCATTTTTTATTCCTGTACTCTGAAGTACAGATGTACACATTCCGCCACTGCTACTGCTTTTTTTCTTGTTCTGTCCTTCATCTATATTCTTCCCAAAGTGCTGATGATTGAGAAGTAAAAATACATCTGTAATCATAGAATCATAGAATCATAGAATGGTTTAGGTTGGAAAGGACCTTGAAGATCATCGAGTTCCAACCCCCCTGCCATAGGTAGGGACACCTCCCACTACACCAGGCTGCCCAAGGCCACGTCCAGCCTGGCCTTGAACACCTCCAGGGATGGGGCCTCAACAACCTCTCTGGGCAACCTGTTCCACTGCCTTACCACCCTCACAGTGAAAAACTTCTTCCTTATGTTCAATCTAAACTTGCCCTCTTCCAGTTTGAAGCCATTCCCCCTCGTCCTATCACTACATGCCCTAGTAAAAAGTCCTTCCCCAGCTCTCCTGTAGGCCCCCTTTAGGTACTGGAAGGCCACAATAAGATCTCCCCGGAGCCTTCTCTTCTCCAGGCTGAACAGCCCCAACTCTTTCAGCCTCTCCTCATAGGAGAGGTGTTCCAGCCCTCGGATCATCCTCGTGGCCCTCCTCTGGACACACTCCAGCAGGTCCATGTCCTTCTTATGTTGGGGAGGGGTCCAGAGCTGGACGCAGTACTCCAGGTGGGGTCTCACGAGAGTAACGCTGTATTAATACTTCTCCCTCCTTCAAAAGTGAGGGGAAAAAAATGTAATAAACTTCTCATTCCTCACACCTTCATTTGATGTCCTATTCCAGATTCAGACCGAACCTAATACCCTCTTCTCCACAGCACAGCATGATTCTCCACACAGTATGAAACTCCTGCATAAGGCGAGAGGGGCTATTATTCAATTTAAGCAAAGGTACTCTGCACAGGAGTGGTTAAGAGTGATTTTAAGGTTAAATTACTGACATTCTGTGAAGTTCAGAAACACACTTATGGATGTACGCATGCCAGGTCAGCCAGCCTGGGGGTCCTGAGCTGCCCATCGGGTGGGACTTCCCTGCCTGGGCCACTTCACGTCATTTACAAGTGGGCTGCAGGGTTTTGCAGATCCCTTTTGACAAATGATGGGAACCCACTGGTTCTAAGTGTCATGGTCTAAGAATAAAACACAGGGACCGAATATAAAGCAGTCATAAAATTAAGAGTTTGTAAACAAGATTCTGGTGCTGTAAAATTTTAAGCAAAACCACTATGGTAACACACACACTAAAGTTACAAAAGATGACTTTAGTTACTGCTTGTTTTGTTCCTGCAGATACTGCTGGACTTGGACTGTGCTCCTCTAATTTCACATAGGTCTGCAGAAGCAAACTGGTGTGCCTCATCCGTTTGCTCCTCAACACTTTGTTTCTTCACAAAGACTGAAGGGACTCCTCCATATTTCCAAGGAATTTTCTTGGATATTGGTTTAACTATTCAGCGAATAACTAAAATCTCCCAAAACAAGCAGTCCAGGAAAGAAAATTCTGGGCAAAGAAAGAAGTTCTGGCCCTACTAAAATCCAACAGAGTTTTGACATAGATTTTGGTAAAACCAGCAGTCAGGAAAAGCCGCAATGACGGATCATGTTCTCACATGAAGAGATGATTCCTGAAATAAAGATAAAACCAAACCTGTTCCTGACAAGGTAAAAAAGTACTCCCAAGAGAGGCTGACAGAAAATGCACTGAAAGGACGCTAAATCATGAATGTAGGAAGACCACAGTGAATGATAGCTCTTTCGGAGAAACTAGCAGATAAAACTACAGTTTGGAGTTGAAGAAGCAGAATATTAAGATAATTAAAAAGAAAAAAAAAAAGTAGGAGACTGAGCAACTGGGAAAAAAGCAGCATGAAGTGAAGCTACTGAGTATTTACCATTAGATTACCTTTATAATAAAGGCGACACAAATTAAATACAAAATCTTGGCAAGGATCAGGGAAACAATATAGGTGAAGGAACTCTAGTCAGTGCAAACCAGAGGACACTGAGTCAGCTACTCCTATGAATGCCCAAGGAGAACGATCAGTTGATGGGACTGCTGTATCTAAGAAGAAACCAAAAATAAGTCAAGGAAAGAAACTCTCTCCCCCAAATGCCACGCACACGAAACAGCGTAACTGCCTACAGAGGTGAAGGACTCCTTACAGGATGGGTGCAGAGAGAAGAGCATTTTGAGACTCTGTCAAATTTTTTGAGATGCGCTAAGGGGCTGTGGAGATCTTGAAAAATTATGGTATGTTTAAGGAACAGAAAGGAAAGAGACTAAGGGAAGGGACTGATGCAGTTGTTAGTCACTCAGGAACACATAGTCAAAGATAGGTGATAAATGTGTCACGTTCATTTTTGAATTTAGCATTAACTAAGCTCCTATCAAATGACTACAAAATTCTTAGCAAGGCAGGTACGATTCCAGTTTTATTTCGGGGACTGATGGCAATAAGGAGGGAATTCATACTTAAAGTGAAAGCAAAAAAAACAATGTCAGGAAGCTTTTAAGCGTACCCATCAGCATCCCACCAAATATCCACCTCCTCAGTCATGGTTTTATCTATGCAACTGCACAAGAAATGCTTCTTTAGTTCCCACATCTGCCTACATCGCAGCTCTGCAGCAAGCTGAATGTAGACGTACCCCAGTCTGCCTAGGCCACTCTGCATCCTGCTTTCTCTGAAAATCAAATATACTATTAGTTCTATGTCTTTTATTGCTTTTCTCATTTTGTTGATGCAAAGCTCCTCTGAAAATTGCTGTGTAAGTCCGGAATCAATATAACGTCCTGAATGAATGGGAATATAATGGTGTTAATCACAAAGGAAAACTGTTCTCATTTATTTTAACTGTTCCCTGAAATAATCTTGCCAGAATGTTTTTAGTCTTGTTAAAGTTTCATTTTAAGTACTTACTTCAGTTCATATTTATACACTGCTTAAATTGATGTTTGTGTTGTTTTTCACATGAGAAGACATCTGAAGATGTAGGCAAACTCACTAGTGAAGGTCAGCAGCGTACAATCGATAGATCCATCACGCCAGGTATATAGCATTCATCAGAACTTAATTTCCTTAAACTTTATGATATTTGGAACACCTCTTGCATTCTGATGAGCAGCCCCTGGATTTCTTGAAAAGCAGCCCAATTAAAAAATAATGAACCTATTTTTTTCTGAAAATGACTCATTATCCTGGTGGTTTCCAACAGCAACTTAGAGCTCGGTTTTATATCAAATTATTTTGTGCCTGTTGGCCAGCGATACCTTTGCAACCTTCTAAGGTGCTTCTGAAGTCAAGCAATTTCCTCGGGAGAAAATTTTAAAGCTGCTGTTATTCCCACTGCTGAGTTTGTATCTAGGCCCAGAAAGCAAATAAAATTTCTAGTGGAAACAGACAGACCCCATGGGATGTTCAAGACCTCTCTCTTCTACTTTAGCCTTAGTGGAACACCTTAGAAGGAGAATAGCTTCATCTTCAGCAGAGAACATTAAGATTTCTGCTGCTGGTTCTCCGTGGAGTATTTTTTTGTTTGTTTTTATAGTACTATTCTTTAAAAACATATTTATAGGATGCAAAACATTAAACCCTTTAGGAGGGGTCTATGAGGAACCCTATGACCACCCTCTCCCGCCAACAGAAAAATAAAAACGTCTTCCAAGAATGCTTTCTGATTCATGCACATGTGTGAAGAATCAATCCATTTTTGGAACTACAACCTCCCCAAAACTCACCTTCAACATTATTCATGTGCAGTTCCAATAGTTACACCTACTGCTTTCTCACAAAAGACCCACTCTTGCAGAAAACAGAAAATATTTCTGCGTAGGCTCTCACGCCAACTCGGCACCACTTTTTGAGCATCCTGCCTCCACTTTTGAGGATCCTACCACCACTTTTTGAGGCTCCTCCAGTGGGAGCAGACAATACGTACCTCCTGAGGCCGTGATTTCCTCAGAGGAAAACTGATACATCAAAAGGGAGTGAGTCACCTGGGAATCCACGAGCCAAAGAGCCAGCAGCCACCTACACCGGGAACCATGTTAATCCAAACTGGCCCCTACAGAACCTCACAGTTGAAGGTGTAGATGCCTCTTTTCACTGTGGTTTGTTCTTTTAGAGCACTTAAAGAAAAAAAAAAAGGCCTGCTGCCACTACCGACAAGCCAAAATGAGGTGACAGGAAGATGCAATTCATTGTACTTTGTCAAATTGAGGATAAAACAGCCCAAGCAATGAGTTTCCCATCAAATCCCTTGGAAGATTATGCCATAAACCAAAGCGTTTGTCAAACATCTTTCAGATTGCTGCTGACTGCATGCAATTTAGTATTTGATAACTAATAATTTAAGTAACATTATCAGCACAAGAAGAAAATTTGAATTGTTTAAATATTCCTCGAGAGGGGAAAAAAACCCTTCTATGCTGACCAATTTTCAAGTTAAGTTTTTTATTAAGAAAAGCTTCAAGATCAAATAGTAAAGCCAGCCTACTTCAAAGCTACCTTATGTTGAAACAGATTCACTATAGACGGGGTCGTCCTTGGCGAAGAATTTTGACGACCCGCTCCCAATCTTTTCTATTAAACCGCTCCCGCTTTGCACGCTGGAATTATTTCCTGGGCAGAAACAGAGTGAAGAAAGGATCCAGCTGAGTGCAGCCTGCCCTCACCTCACAGACAGGTTCCAGAGCTGGGATGGTGGTTTCAGTCTGTTTTCCAGTAGCTACCTTACACAAAAATATTTACGCGTTTGTTGGAGAGAATGTTTCATCTCTTTCAAAACAGTCTCCTCCAATGTGCTGTACAAACAGGCGCAAAACCAAACACCCTCTCCGGCTTGGTGAACCCGCTGTTATTTATGCACAGTGGAATCGCTTCAAAAGGGAAGACGGCACGCAGCCCTCCAGAAACAGCCTTGAAGATGTTCTCCCAAAAGGTGAGGACTGAGGACTCAAAATCTCTCGCTCATCAGCATCACTCGCAGGATTTCTCCCCTGGGTTAGATTCACTGCCTGATTGCTGAGTTGCTGCAACTAGCTCTCCTCCCGCATTAAGCACCTACATGAAAACTTTATCCTGCAAGGCAGGAAGCTGCCTAAAAATAAGGGGCTGTATCAGTAAACACAGCGATGGTCCAACTCCTCGTGGAAGCAATAAGCGGTCCAGCAAATGCAAGTAATGGTAAAAAATGAATAACCTGTTATTTTTTTCTTCTTTTGAAATATGGAGGTGTGTACGCGCCTGCGTAGCATAAACATGACCGAACCCAGGCAGAATAGAAAGGAATGATTTAGAAAGAAAAGGAAGGAGTCGCCCATACGCAGCTGAGAAAATATTCGAAATATATTCTTTAGCTTGCCTTTGCAAATTAACTCCTCACTGCTGAAAGGCATGCACGCAGCTCTCTTGTAAAATTAGACCGACCAAGACATTTTTTCTACAAAAAAATTGTTTGACTGTTTAGTTCCTGCTATATCTAACACAACGCAGTGAGTACCTGTGCTCCAAAGGGGCCCAAATGATTAGCGCTTGCAGATCACAGCAGGGTGAAATAAAAATGAGGCAAATATTTGTGGAATAAATATTAGTAATATTTACAAATTTGTCTTTCATATGAGAGTGTCAAAAATATAAACACGTATTAATCAGAAAATGTGGCTGCGAGCTGTTACTGTCATCTTCCCAGGATGCTTATTGTTGAAAACTGCGAATAACTCATCTCTTTTTTGCCAATTTAAACTAATTAAGATTGTATCGCTGTATCTCTATATTGAATGAACACAAAGCTGTAGGAACTCTAAGTACCGTTTCGAGAAGTTTTCTTCTGCGACATCTGTCCTTTCCGCACGACTCATCTGAACAGTCGTTCCACGCAACATTTTGATCAGCTCCCAACATCAGGCAAGCCCGGAACGGAACGAGAAGATTAGCACTTATGTATCAGCCATTTAAATGATGATGATGATCCTAATTTGCAAACTCCATTAGTCTTTCTGGAAAGGTTTATTGTCTGTGCTGTACAATAACTGCAACAATGACGTTGAAAGGACTATAAAAAAATAACATAAAAGTATATAAATCAATAGCAAAGTTACATGTATGATTCTTTAGCCCAACTGGAGTTCATGGACCTGCATCGGATTTGTTCAGCATTACAGACTAAAATCTGGATGAATCCGATCTTAACTACAGAATTTTCTTCATCTTGAGTTTGATTTTTGCTGGCGTTTCAGCTAAAAAGGACAGGGAAATTCCATAGAGTTTCCTCTTCTGTCAAAAGCTTGAGAGTTCCATGAGGCATGAAGGTAAGGGCAATGACCATCCTGCCACCAGAAAAATGGAAATAACTCTGGAATACTCAAAGGAGCGAAATCTAACAATGAAAGGAAATCTGTGCAAATATTGAGAGGAAAATTGGAGCTCACTTATAATCCAAAAGTCATCTACAGTTTTATATTATGCCTTGGGAAAAAAGCTGTCTGGTATATGCTACAATTTCAGCAGGTTCTTTGAAAGTAAGGGGCTGTTCGGCTACGTGGGTATATGAATGAACGTACATATCTCCACACACTGTGGACGTAATACTTCTGTACATGCTTCTCAGTTGCAGAGAAGGCATCAGCCTCTTGGGCAAATGGTGAGAGAAGAGCAATTTAAATCCATTCACCAGACACAGAAAAGCTCCACTTGAGCAATGATCTCTATTTATATGTTCAAGTATTCACCAGCAACCAGATTTTGGTATACAGGGTGCAAAGAGGTTGTGGTTTGGCCAGTTTCTGTACCGAGCATAGATTGTGCTGTAGACAATGATTTACAGTGTCCAGCTGGAGCTGCTTTAAAAAGCAAACTCAGACTCTAAATTACTAATTAACGAGGTACAAAGATGCTTCCGCACAGGACCCCTCAATTATTGTAGTAATCTCAGCGGGATATGAAGCTGGTGTCCTTTAAAAGGACAGTTAAAAAATTAAGCAGCATATTTATTTGTACTACATTTGTTGTTTACGTAATAGAAAAAGGTTTAAACAGTATGTACATAACTATGATATTACAACTGTGTAAGTCTCATGAAGAAATACTGGCACAAATAGAACTGGACAGGACTGTCCCTTCTTTGTATGTCTTCAGTGCTTCACACAATTAAATTGCAATTTTGAATTTTGATCATTTAGTGCTGCACTTACTCTTGTAAAAAAACCTGCAATTAGTTCTCGATCAAATTCTGCCCTCAGCTGCATTCAATGGAGATAGACAGAAATCAGGTTTGGGGGTCTTTAACTCAAAAACTGTGTATCAGAAGCGTGCATGTGCCCCACAACCAATCTGATTACAGGCAATTTATACATGGCTTTCAGTACGCTGTCTCAGTAATTAAAGAAGAAAGAGGCTTTGGAGTTCTCCTTCAAAGAGTGGTACGGGACTTCTGAAGATCAGCTTGAAGAACAAGCTAATCACTGTTTCGGCGTTCCATTTCGGGAAGCCGTTTCTGGGAGTCCTTTCACTTCATCAGCCATGCTACATTGCAAAGACAGGTGTTTGTATTTAATCAATGCATTTTAGTTATGTTCCAGGTACTCAATTAACAGCGCTCATTGCCAGCCCATAGCCAGCACGATGGACCATCCTGGAACAGCAGCAGTCAAGGAATATTGCTCCTGGCTTTTCACCAATTCAATAAATAAACCTCCCTTGCGCTGTTCTTTTAAATACCGTCATTTTTAAATTACATTTTGATTCTCTGCTCAGAAACACCAAAATCTCTGTGAGCCAACAAAACCTATTTTGCAATTTTGATCGGCATGACCTGTCTTCCCTGGGTTTTTGTTGTTTTTTATTTTTTGTATTTATTATTTTTTGCAGCAGGACTGCTAGCAGAGGACAGACTACTTCACAAACTAAAATAAGATTTTGTTAAGGAAGTTTTTCCTGTGGGCCAACTTTGGTATCTTCTTTACATTTTTGAAACTGCTTTAAATACATGCATGTAATGCAACACTTAGGCCAGATAAGAATTCTGCAAAGTGCAGTGACTCTTAACTGGTTAAAGAGAATATGGTCTGACTCTGAAACTGCTCAAAAGGTATCTTCCATATTTCTCTACAATACAGATAATACTGACAGACAAAATGATATCTACCCGTTTTCATCCAAGAAATCTAAATTGCTCATACACAGCATCATCTTATATGTTAAAGCTGTAAAGCCAAAAGCTAATATCAAAGAAATAAATATTATGTGCTTACACTGTGAATAAATTTTGTGTAACTAAATAAGATGCAGTCACTGTTTGTACTCAAAGCTCCTTTCTCTCTGAAACATTACGTCAGTTTAAGAGAAAAGATGGAAAACACTTCAGGTTTAGCCACTGGACACGGGGTGTCGTCATCCCTTGCCTTTGATTTGTCACTGCAGTGTTTAAACTTCTTAGGGACTGGCACACATTTCCAAATGAGGGTACTCCGAAATTAAAAGACATTTAAAAATTGTTCAACAGCTCCCGAAGCCTGATGACTGATGACTGGGTACTTACGACATGCAAAGAAGCACCCTGCCACTGCTTTTAACAATTTATATTTCAGACCACTACGTGCACAATTTTATTTTATATGTCAAAGCTGCATATAACTGGGAATGGGTACCCTCAGGTGTAGAAAAGATTGAGAACACGAAAACAACAATAAATAGCAGTATATAGAACTGCAGTCTAATAATCCAATCCATTTGCCTCATAAACCCCAAATTTCAACGTGCAATAAAATCAGCAGACACTCACTAAACTGACCACGTTAACTACCACGCATCGCCATGATAACAAGCCGAGAGTTTCCCTAAGGTAGCGAAGCACTCTCGCTACGATCCCTCATCCCAGGCAGACGTTCAGCTCCTTCAGTTTTGGAGAACAGATGACTTTGCTAGCGTGGCTTTTCACATTTTGGTGATGCAGTTAGAAAGTCAAGTGCAAAAGCGGGGATAATACCCACGAATGCTCAGCTGATGGTAGTTTCTTCTCAATTATACCGTAGGAGTGCTATACTACTGACGCACTGCATTTTGCTGCCACGTGAGAAAAGATAGAGAGCCCTCCTCTTCCAATTTCATGATCATTCTAAGACATCCACCTTAAAGCCACCATCAAATGGTGAGTCCCGCTTTCTGACCATGACTTCAGGCACACGTTCCCACATACTCTCTTGAGTAACTTCAAGATCTTTTTTTGGCAGGTTAGCTATCTATCAGATCAGCTTGCTGGTCCACATCAGTGTCAGCCAGCTAGACCTGATGCAAGGAACGCAGTCAGAGGCAGGAACAGGGAACGAACGACTTTGCTGGCAGCCAGCTCTCGTGCAATGGGGTGAGGCGTTAACAAAAACATGCTTCAATAGCCTGGACCCAAGCCTTTCACAACATTGTTTAGGTTAAAAGGAGGTATAAGCCTCACAGCCTGTTCTCTCAGGTTATGGAGCACAGTTACGTAAAATTATGACGAGAGACTGAACTGTGCAAAAGCTGCATTGTTGTCTCTGCAATGAGACAATTACGTATCAGATATTGAGCTTGAATTATTGAGAACTGCCCGCTGAGCAGAGCAACAAGCTCTGAAGGAACAGCTCAACAACAGAAACGCCAGTGCAGCTTGATTCGAACTTTTTCCATTTTGGAGCATGATCAGTCAGGTCACCATAATCCATGGTGAGAAAAAGGAGAAATCTACAGACTGTATGGACCAAAACCAAGTAGGGCATAAAAAAGGAAAAAAAGGGAAAAAAAAAAAGGAAAAAGGAGAAAGGATAAAGGAGAAAGAAAAAAAAGGAAAAAGGAGAAAGGAGAAAGGAGAAAGGAGAAAGGAGAAAGGAGAAAGGAGAAAGGAGAAAGGAGAAAGGAGAAAGGAGAAAGGAGAAAGGAGAAAGGAGAAAGGAGAAAGGAGAAAGAAATGGAGCATCTCTGCTCTGTCCCTCCTTCTTTGCATCCTATTCATCCAAATCCTTCCATGAAAGCACTTTTCCAGTCTTTTTCCCTTCTCCTAGAGCTTTAATTGCATGTAAGGTCTTAACAATGAAGGCAATGCATGTGAAGTGACTCAGGCAGTGAGAGAAAGAAGTACTTCCATTCATGCTTCATTCATCTTCCAGTAACAGTCCCTCCCCCAACAATTCATCCTACCCTATATTCTCTCCCCAGTTCTCCGAGTCAGGTTTTTGCTAGCCTCGTTACCTCTATCTAGAGCTGTGTATTTGGACTCCAAAGCCACAGATTGCTAGGTTCACAAAATACTATCCAAAACCAAAACACAGATGAATGTGGCATCTTCCAGGCAAGAGAAATGGTTGTTCCAGATACAAATGCTGCAACCGTAAATAACAACACTTTGTCCAAAATGTTACCTCTACTACTTGGTTGATATCACCAGAAAAATGAAATTTAGACAAGAGCAGCTCAAAGAGAAACATTTCCTGAAGACAAGAAACTGAATCCTGAACAGAAAAGAACCTACAGGAGATGTACACAGGACCTCACGGGAGCCTCCCTGGCTGTGACGATCAATCAGCACCATCAGACTTTGGTAGGATAACCGTGCATAAAAATCCTTTCCCTAATGTTATGCTTCACTTCTTAAAAAATAATTCTGTTCAAGAAAGCCATTTTAGTTTCCTGTATTAATTACTGCTTATGGGGTCTCAAAGGAAAACTCCAAGGTCATAAGGGATACTGTAACTCAAAAGCCAACCGCAGACATAAGACTTGAGAACTGTAGTGAGGCATTCACAGACTGTATTTTGCCAGATCTGGAGTACTTCTACACACCTCCATAGTTCTCACCACCATGGCAGTATCCACGCACATCCTCACGCTATACCGCACTACCGTCTGATACCCAGATGTGCAACAGCTTCATCCCATGTGCTGACTTCCCTCCAAGACAAACACAGACAAAAGCCAGACGGGTGTCCCCATAGTCTCTAGTATGTTAGAAACTCAACACATACGCCAGAGAGACATGGCCAAAAATATCAGAGAAATATGAGGATACCATTATAGCCAGAGCAAGAGCTACAGCTGTGGAGACTGACAAAGAATCTGTTTCCAGCAACAGAGAGGTCTAGCTTTTGACTGAGAGGGCAGGTTACATTACCTACTGCTTAGACAAGCATCAGGCTTAAACTAATTAGACTTCCCAAACAGTAGGATTAGCGGGGCTGACTTAGCCTTTGATCTTTCTGACATATATGAACTGAGCCCTGTTGTAGTTATTTTATTATGCACATGTTTGCATTCATGCGTGTTTGCGCGTGTGTTTTTCAGAGGGGACCCATAAAACACAGTTTCAACCTGGTTTGCAAATACCTGTCCCGGTAACGTGCGGCTTCTTTAGCTCTTTCAGTGCTTAGATGTGACTTTGAGGCCACTTCAGGTAGAAGCCATGATTCTACCCCCCCGCGCACACACATGCGCATGTATGACTGTGCTATTCTGCACGCCTACCTAATTTAATGTAACAGCCCTACAAGGCCCCTGTTAAAAGCAGTCGAGGCTTCCGCTTATTTGGGGAGGTTTGCCCTGCTATTTCAAACCGAGCAGGTCCGAGGCTGCACTGTTTGTCGAGCATCTGTAGAAATGCTTCTTTCGAGGAGGAAGAAAACAAACCACCAAACCCAAGGCAGCTGGGGATGCGCGGTACCCTCTACATCTGCTGCTCAGCTGGAGACGCGGTTAAAAGGCCATTAAGACGCACAAGGTGACAGACCTGGCAGGCTGGCCGAGCCGGAGAGCAATTCGCTGTTTTCAGAAGGAAGATCAGCCCCATCGCTGCTTCTTTTTTGACGGACCGAAAAGCGGTTCCCGTCCCAAATCCATCCAGGGGCCGGGGCGGGGGCGGGGGGCGGCGGGTCCCGTCTCCATCCCGGTGCTGGCGCTGGTCTATAGAGCCTCCTCCCGGGCACCGGGGGTTGCTACAACCGGCTGTAGCCCCACATCTCCCCCCCCACCCCCCCCCTACACAACCCCCCCGGGGCTACGAAGGACCCGGGACTTGGCTAACGGGAGAGCGGCTCCGCCGTCGGCGGGAGCGAACTCTCCCGTGGGGGAGGAGATGCGGCACCTGCCTTCAGATGCTGTCTGTCTGTCTGCCTGCCTGCCTGCCTGCCTGTTTGCAAGTCGCTCGAACAGAAGATAAGTAACCGTTTCTGGAAGGGAAAAGTCACGTTAGCCGAAGGCAGCTGGTCGGAGAGAGCTGGTGGTCCTTGTGAACGAGCGCTCAACGGTGTCTTATTCTGGAAGCTTTATTTTGTGGATGCGCGCAGGAGCTCGGTAGCCACCGAGGAGCGAAGAAAGCCACCCCTGCTTTCAGTAGGTATTAGCCTGGTTTTACATACAGAGGACTGAAGTGCTGAGAATTTTACCAGGCGTATGTTTTCCTGCCATCTGCAACGCATTTTAAATTCCTTTTGCGTCTTGTAATGTACTCTCTCTGTTTAGCATAATAACCACTCTGCCTTTAAACACCAACCGCTCTATGCTGTTCTTAGGAATTTGTGGAGAAGTGTTAATTCTTTTACACGTATTTAAGCTGCTAAAATAATTACGCCTGGTAGTACGAGCAGTCAAAACCACTGAATGAAGGTTCCCTTCCCGGGGAGATAGCACCCATTAACCAGGTACGAAGGGGAGCGTACAGTCATAGTTCACTGCAAACGTAATTTCATTTTGCTGGTAATGGGAGTGCTGATACTTTGATACCGTAATGGAGTTTTAAGCACCAAGCTTGTTATTTCAACTAGAAACTTTAATGTAATTACGCATTTTTACTTTACTAAGCAGAAAGGAAGATTAGTATGCATAGTTTTCTTACATGTATCATGGGGAATCAGATGGAGATCGCCGAGTGATACTGCAAGATGCTCAAGTCATTCAAAAGAAATGGCAGGTGGTAATTTTAAAGACAAATTACCCAGAAAAGCTTTTATTGTTGATCACTTGTTATAAGATTTGCCATTTGAAAGTAATTGTACATTCAGCCGAAACTGACCTTTTATGAGAGCCAAGTGGTAATATAAATGAAATGAATATATTCTTTATTGCAGTAATATAAAAAGAATGGCCTGAGCTTTTAACACAGTGCTTGACCTCTCTGGTGTCTGAACACCACCTAATCTCAGGACTGTTTCACAACAGCATATGATGAAATAAGTATTAATACAGAATTAGAACAGTTTAACACATTAGCACTTAGAAGTGTACAAAATATTATAGCTTTAGGTATACTTTTTGATAATAAATCAGACTGACAACTGAAAGAAAAAAGATGATTAGAGTACAATACACTGAAATTCATCATTACACTAATGATTAAAGCATCGCCTTTTCTATTTTAAAGTCCCTCTTTCCAAGATACTGTACCATAAAGTCACATCAGGAAACTCCAGATGCTGAGATTGAAAATTCTCAGTCAAAAATGAATTATTTATAAGCATTAAAAACATGCTATTTCTCCTCAAAGGCCCTGATCTTACAAAGAGCACCTTTAGGTTTAGACGCGCATACATAAGTTGTATTCCCTTTAATGGCATCAGTCCCATACGAACCAATAAATACGTAGAAAAGCGATAGCAAAGCCAGGTCTTAGAAAAGCTGTACTTCCCCCTAGCTAAATGCACAGGCAGGTTTATTAGCGTGCACCGTGCGCTCACAACAGGAGAATAAGGGAGGCCGTAAGGGAGGGTGACCAGAGAGTCTCTTGGTGCTGCAGTCACTGAAACCGCAAACAGCGGTGAGGAGCAGATGCACACAGGGCAGAGGGTACTACCACTACTACAGCGCCAAAAGAAGAAAAGTTTACACAAAATTCCGCATCCATCTTCATTGCCATCACTGAGATCGGGAGTGAATTAATCTCTAATGGCCCAATTCAAATGTCACAAATTTGCACCAATTATATTATTGATTTCGGTCAGGTTATTCCTACTTTACACTCCTGAGACAACCGCACAAGGTGCCTGTGAATCCCCATGTGCCTCCTGGTCCACAGGCACTTTCTTTACACGACTCTCTGTGACAGCAGCAGACAAACAGTAAAAGAAGACATTAATTAACAAGGGCTGTGATACATACTCGGTCAGGAGGATTTTCCGCTGTTCTCCTGTCAATCTATCATTACATTTTAGAGCTAGTTAAAGGAAAGCAAAACATTCAGAAGGAGTATCTTGGGAACATCTGACATGGACTAATAGCTCAATTGCATGAGTGACTACTGAGGGATTATTATTATTATTATTATTATTATTATTATTATTATTATTATTACCACTTTGGAGCTACAAGCAACTGTGTTATGTTTGCTAGCTTTCTTCAGTCAACACCTCTGTATTATGCCACTATGAAGCCCATTCATCAAAGCACAATTTCAAGTGACTCCTGACCTTCAAAATGAAGGGTTTGCTTCTGCTTTCATTTCAGTTACGCTCACTACAGTGTCTCTGCGTTGCCAGAATCTCACCTCGTTCATCATCTGCACAAGAGAACAAAGCTCACTAACTTCTTACACAGTATTTAGAATTCAACATCTTTACAGTTGGACACTGTACCAGAACGTTTCCAGTCTTTCTCTAATACACTATTATTCAGCATCTAGAGAAAACAAAAACAAAAACAAAACAAAACCCCCCAAAAAAACAAAAGCCAAACCCAAACAAAACCACAACCCCACAAAAAACTCACACCCTTCACCTTTCAAAATCTCTAGATCAACTGGAAGTGGAAAGTCACAAATCAGACACATCCATTAGTTTTAAACAGTCAGACATCCACTTTCATTCAGAAAACTTTGAGGCAAGGACACACTCCACCTTTAACTTTGCTGTTTTATTTTCATGGCCTCTCTAACATGCTGCAAGTTACTGAAATCGTGGTTGGAGTTAAACACGTGACGCTAACAGGTATGTGCTGTGACTTTCCTCTTCCGTATTGACTTCCAAGTGACAGACTTTCCTACAGCACAACACTTCCTGCAAGTCTTTAGGAGCTCCACTCAGTGCTCACGAATGCTGGGTCACGGCAGCCCGAGTCTGACAGTTCCACTCTTCTTCACGTACAGGATACTCCACAGCAGCTTTACGCGAGGGCAGATGTCACAAAGACACCCCAGTGGACACCACAAGCTACTGCTCCCCACCCCGCCTGGGACTGAGGCACAGAATTGTGCCCACAGCATCACATTATGTACACTTCCAATTTTCTTCCTTCCCCCATTCCCAAAGTTCCTTTATTGAGGACTGCCTTTGACAACCTATGTTGGAAGCCAACTTTATATGCTGTCCTCCAATGTAGGTCACAGCCCCAAAATTTGGTGATCAGGCAAGACATTTAGGTGCAGCAGCTTGATTACAAATAAGCACTATACAACTGCATTGAACAACTTCGCATTGTTGTAAAAGCACAGCACACAGCTGTAATCACATTATTACCAACTTCAACACATTTCAAATGCCCCAGAATACTGTAGGAAAATGCTGTCTTATAGCGCAAAACCAGACAGCGTTTTAAATCTGCAACTTTTACCTTGTCCATTCAAAAGTGAGCACCAGTAGAAATAATTTTACAGAAGTTACCTAACAAGTCTGGCTTCACAGCTCCATTCAACGAAGGGGTACTTCCCTGCCCATAGCTTCTCTAATTTAAACAGATTCTTCAGCTCTTTGCATCAGTACATACCCACTTTGTGTCAGTACATACCCACTACCTCCTCAGTTCATCAGGTTTCAACAGTCCTAGCTAGAAAGCAGCTTTTAAACAAATAACAAATGAAAACATACTACTGTTAAATCAAAACACATAAACCATACTGCATATTACTATTTTCCATCATATTATCAAGCCATTGAAGCAAAATATTTTGAAAACACAATGTTTGTCCAGAAGTACGACTGTAATTAAAGTTCTTTGAACTCTTTAAAACATGAGGCATTTGACAGACTACACTTCTTCCATAGCAGTAACAAATTGCTTCCTTAACAGAGTCAGTATGGTGGAAAAAGACAGAATGAAAAAAAAAAAAAAACAACAAAACAGTTTTCTAAAACCTGTACGTTGATTGCTTTAATTAAACTTCCAACATTGAACCGAGCTGCAAATATGTAGCTTTCACATTAACAAGAGCAGACGCTGCATGAACAGTTACTGCACAACCTCTCGGCACCGTACGAGCAGAACATACCCCAAAACACAGGTATAAAGCAATCCCAGCTTCCTAACAACCGAGTAGCTTGAGCAGCTACACCCAGACCTGCTCAGGAGTTGACACACCAACCGGTAACAAGGCAGATAAACCACAAAGAAAAGAAACAACTTGTAATAGGAAGCTCAGAAAAAAAATAACTCGTCCCTGCATAAATCATGTACTTCTTAACCATAAAAGTAGGTATTACTTATGAAGCCTAACAGGAAACTGAAGAGTAACTTTGGCTTTAACTAGTATTAAATATTTAGCTATCATGAATCTTTCCGTACTGACACATGTTAGCAGAAACTTGCTGGCATTCCTTAAAAAATGTGTGGCAACTTTGCACTGTACATTCAAAAAATAAATACGACAATAAAACTTCTCTGTGAGCTGAAAGCAACAAGTGTGTTCACCCAAAGTTACTAGAAGTCTGAAATTCACTGGAAATTATTTTTATTTTTTTTAACGGGACAGGGTATATTCTACCAGCCTTTCTCAAAGCAGATGGAGTAACAGTACGCAAAGGGAAAGCATGACTGCATATTCAGAGGATCTGTGCCTCACAGGAGAGATTTCATGATTTTATGTAACTGATGAGCAACCTGAAGAGAAATTTTTAAAAAAAAAGAGCGCAGAAAGACCAGAGAATCAGTGAGAGTGAGGGATGACGGTGCCTGTGGAGTAGTTACACGCACAGGCCCCTTACTCTCCTGCCTCGTCCATCAGTGGGTCAGAGCTGTGTGTCCGAAGGAACCAACGTGGCTATGCAGAGGTCTGCTCTGTTCTGCACTGGCAGCGTGGAACAACCTTCCCCGTGTTTTTGTGAAATACACCCTCGCTGTCCTGAGATTTTCCACATTTATCATTCCTCATGCAAAGCGCTAAACACGGCGCAGTGAATAACTGTGGCTTTATTTCACCTCAAGGAAGATAAATCTACCGCTTCCAACTTGAAAAAGGAAGCAAGCAAACCGAGGGGCATCTAATTCACTCTACAAACACCAGAACCTAACAGCAAAGTGCCAGTGGCAAAGCAGAAACCTTTCCCGAAGGGCTCGAGCAGTCCAATTTAAGCAGCCCAAGCTCACGCCTTCCCGTATCATTTCTCTCTTTTTGTCACGCTCTCTGATTGCTAAAGCATTATCTGCCCCGGACATATTTTTATTCAGTCAGTCCCCAAAAACGCCGTACGGATACGGTTGTAGGGAAAAGCAGGAAAATCAAATGACGACAAAAACCAACCCCAACACCTTGGTGGGCAGATTTGTGAAATAACCTGTTGTAGGCACGTTTTGGCAAAAGGAAGAGCTCCGTAACGGGCTGCCTGGGGCGGCGGAGCAGGGGGTGTATGTGAGGGGGGGTGGGGTGTCCGTCCCCCCTTCCCCCAGCAGCCCCCTACCTCTGCTCGATTTGGGCTGCAGCGGAGTCTCCCGGCTGCGCCTCCCGAGGGTCGAGCTGCCCGGCCCGGGGATGCGCGGCTGCGCTGCATCCCTCGGCGGGGCGCGCCGCGGGGTCCGGTGGGGGGGACA
>VUYV01000086.1:729541-803457 GCA_008711295.1 Anarhynchus alexandrinus | reverse complement strand
AAGAAAAAAAAAAGGGGGGGGTGTAGAAAAAAAAGGGGGGAAAAAATCTGTCTGTAGGTTGTGAAGATTGAAACCGCGGGCGCGTTGGTGCGAGCGGAGTCCCGGGGCAGCGGCTGCGCGATCCGCCGCGGAGCTGCGCCCGCCGCCTCTGCGCGGCTGGAGGTGGTGGGGAAAGCAGCCGGCGTGGGGATGGGATGGGATGGGATGGGATGGACTGGACAGCGGCTCTGTGCGTGCCCGTGTGTCTGTGTGTGCGTGTGTGCGTGTGTGCGTGTGTGTGTGTGTCTCTGCATGCGTGTGGTGCACTGGATGCGTGTGTCTGTATTTACGGGATCCGGGGAAACCTCTGCTCCGCGCAGCGCTGGAGCAGCCTCCGGAGCCAGGCAGGGAGAAATCCTGGAGGCAGACACAGCGAGGGAGAGCCGCACACGCACACACACATCCCCACACACTCACACACACACACACACACACAGAAACGTGCTACACATTGCATCGCCGAAATACAGGAGCAGAAAGCAAATCCTGGCGTGGATCGCTGTTTGCTGGCAGAAGGAAGGAAAAGCACCCGCAGCCCCGAAAACTTCCTCCTCTCCGCGAATCCAGCCGCTCCGAGCCCCAAAATTACAGATTGCCTGCGAGCGAGGAGTCAAAAAAGAGTCTCTTCGGTGGTGTTGCTCTGTGTAATGCCCAGTTTGGAGTGAGCCCCGTAAATACTTTTTATTTTTTCATTGGTTATTTGTCGCACACGTAAATACCTGAGCTGAAGAGTTAGAACGAGGATGACTCCATCGTCTGAAGGGGAGAGAAGGAAGGAGGTTTCTGTGCACCAGACAGAGAAGAATGAGGAAGGAACAAGAAGGGCAGTCCTTGACCTGGGTAACTCGTGTCACCCTAGGAAAGAAGAGCAGGGGACAAAACCGTAAATCCCCTCCTGCAAATGAGCATCTGCAAAGAACTGAATGGGGGAAGTGAAGAAAATTCCTGCAAGGTGAATTCAGTCTCTGCCTTGGGAGAAAGGAAAAATACTCTGTTCTTAAGTATTTGATAGTAAAATCCAAAGTTACAGTTTTAAAGGATTTACTGCAGTGCTTTTTATGAGTACTGTAGAGAAGTGTGATATTTTGTCAAAAGTATACAGACAGAGATGTCAGGACCAGGATGAAGTGAAGGCGGCCAACAGAAGAGATAAAAGACCATCAACTTGTAGATTCACAGTGAGGAGCCATAGAGGAATGTCATGACACTATCATAATTCAAGATGCAGTCAAATTAGACCGAAATTATTAGGTGCCAATACTGCTGCAGTGTCACACTAACTGCAGTGTTAGTCCTGGGTCTGGGCCAACGTACGCAGCCTGGTCCCACCTGACGTTCTACGTTCCCCTGGCATCCCTTACCATTTTCCCTCTCCCATATTGTCGTTCCGTCTCCTTCCCTCCCCTTTTCCCCATCAACCCGAGTGAAGATGCTCTGATGCTGCTCGTGCACACAGCAGAGAAACAGCGGTTGTGTCCTCAGCCCTTGTCCTCTCCCTCTTCCTGGCAAAATTCCTGCGTGTGCAGGGCCAAGGTGGGGGCAGGAAGGAGTGGGTGAGACGTGGATTTTATGAGAGTTCTGCAATATGGTCAGAAAGGTAGGATTAGCACCGGTCCCTACAACCTCCCCCTAAAGTGAGATGTCCCTAGGGAACCGGTGCCAGACCCTGGTGAGATCAGGTTGGAAGGCAAAGGTTTGGGAGGGAGGTTAGTGACAGAGTTTTCCTTCCTTTCTCCTGGTCCACAAGCCATTTAAAGCTCCGTGGGCTTGCTAGCTTGGAAAGTTTAATTATATACCACAATCCTTGCTAGCACTAGTTTTGGGGAACAGGGGGGTTGGTGGGTAGGTGGATAGGTATTATAACAGTGTCAAGTGCTGTCACCCAGCCTCATCTCCTGGAGGACAGGATGGAAGTCACTGCTTTAGCAACCCACAAACAGAGAACTCCACGTGTTACCACCCCACTACAAATAATAAGCTGTTACTACATGGTAGTGACCCCATATTAACAAAAAGTTAGGCAAGGTCTGTGTATGTACTGTGTGGAAAAGTTTTGACAGATCTCTAGGTAAGATCTCACTGTATGTGAGATACATGCAGGTCACCCCAAGATAGGGTCAGGAGGGTGTTACAAACGTTACACATACCTCATTTCTTCTGGATTGCTCCAACTTCCCTCGACATTGCGGTCAAAGCAGAGAATTAGCTTACGGCATATCAAGCATGACAGACTCCCCCACAACCCAATCTTCTTCAACATTTCTTCAACCCACAGGAAAGTTATTTGACACAAATTCAAAGATGCAAATGAGAAAATCATCAAACTGGTTTGAACTAAAATAGCGAAAGAGATTCTGTGATTAACTCAGGAGTGCATCTAGGTACTTGTATTCTAAGAAAATTGTAAATTTGCTAGAAAAAAACGGGGCTTATTCACCCCTGCATTTTTTTGCGAATACCAGTTGAATTCATACCATGGGTAGTATGATAGCACTTTTACATAAGGCGATGACAGAATGATGTAACCTTTATATAACATGGGAAACCTTTTATGGGAAAATCAGGCTCATTTTCACCCTGGAATCCTGCCTCGGACGTAAATGGCCTGGGCAGCAGGTCGCATTGCTGTCCTGCGTGTCGAAGGAACACCTTACTCTCCCAAGAGCTCACGTTGAAACACAGGTATTTCTACTGCTTCAACAAATCTCCTACTCATCACATGGGAGAGTCATTGTCTGTTCTCAGTACGTATGTAATTAATTTTGTACAAAGTGGAAGAGCTCCAAAGAAAGCCCAGGTCGGAATGTGCTCTAAGCCAGTGGCTTTAGCAATCCCTTAGAAACATAACACATTCTGCCAGGCACATCATAGGCACGAGCTAAAAGCGCTCCTATTTCAGGACTATTAGGCTATTTGAGGTGGTCACCCCATGCCCATCCTTTTTCAGCTATACCTTATCAAAACCCCATGTAACTGGTGTGTTTCACAACTCATCATAGAATCATAGAATCATAGAATGGTCTAGATTGGAAAGGACCTTGAAGATCATCGAGTTCCAACCCCCCTGCCATAGGCAGGGACACCTCCCACTAGACCAGGCTGCCCAAGGCCACGTCCAGCCTGGCCTTGAACACCTCCAGGGATGGGGCCTCAACAACCTCTCTGGGCAACCTGTTCCAGTGCCTTACCACCCTTAAAATGAAAAACTTCTTCCTAATGTTCAATCTAAACCTGCCCTCTTCCAGTTTGAAGCCATTCCCCCTTGTCCTGTCACTACATGCCCTAGTAAAAAGTCCTTCCCCAGCTCTCCTGTAGGCCCCCTTCAGGTACTGGAAGGCCGCGATAAGATCTCCCTGGAGCCTTCTTTTCTCCAGGCTGAACAGCCCCAACTCTTTCAGCCTCTCCTCATAGGAGAGGTGAAACTCATGAAAATACCTCTTTGATTTATTGTCTCAGAAGGAGGCGCAAGCGACCACTGGTTGCTGAATTAGAAACAATTTAAGATATACATAAGATGGTGAATAAAGTCCTCCTCCCTCCTCCTTGACATGGCGATTAGTGTCTTCCAGGTTAAAGTGTTCTCTGGCGGAGATGGACTTGGTTCTGAGTTGTCACGTATCAGTGAGTACTCAAACCTCGAAGTTGTTGGGTAAAAGTCGGGCTTTTCCTACATTAATTTTGGGAAGAAACACATTCAATTCATTTGCATAAGCACCAAAGTGAAACATTTTATTTTAGTTAAATGGAACATTATAATCACTGGGGAATGTTTTTGCTTCTTTTGCATTTCTGTGAAAAGAAATAATAGCACTTAAAAAAAAAAGTGTTTAATATTTTTGCTTGCTTGGCAGTTGGACTGAAAAATCACTCATTTACCCTCTTGGAGAGCCCCCTCCACCAAAATTTTAATGTAGTAGCATAGATGATTGCTTAGAATGAAGATTTTGCAATGCATCTGCTGTCCAAGTTTACCACAAGTGGGCTTTTTTTTCTCCCAGGTTATTCCAAATAGAAGGTGTTCATTTGTATCAAGTTCTACTGATTGATTTTTTTGCAAACTTTTTCCTAAAGTTGTGCCAAAAGTATGGAAGACAAATGATTTTTAACCTTTGTTTCCAAATACTTCTATAAAAAAAAATGGATTAAAAGTAATCATTCACACCCTGTCGTCATAAAAACGTCAATACAAAGCGGAGCGGCAGCCAGCGTTAATTCCTCCAACCACTGGAACACTCTGCCCCACATGGCTGAGACAGTTTTATGGTGCGCAGCAAAGGAGCTATGGAATCTCTAAACAATAGGGACAAAAATAAATATTGAATTGCTGCGCCATTTGCCAAGCAGCCATCAGTTTGAGCTCTGAACGATTCGAGGACGTGGTGGAAAAACACATGTTTATGGATTTTAAACGTTATAATGTGTAGTACATAGGTGTGAGATTGAGATCGTACAAGGAAGCTTTGCTCATGGTTTTGAGTTATTTCACTTTAGAAACAGGATAAATGATGTTACGTTGAAAGATACACTGATTTATTTCCAGGTGTTATCAAAAAACTCTCATCGATGTCATGGGTATTAAGGGGACTGCATAGACAAAAGCATCTTTCACCTGACTTGACAATAAAGCTTTGGCAAATGTCAAAATGCTCTATAACTCAACTTCATAAAAAAAAAAAAAAAAGGAGCTGACTTCCAGATTCACCATTAAATCTATGTGCTCCGTAGATTTGCAGCTTTCATGTGATGGATTTCTAGCGAGAAGGTTTCATGGGTTGAGGCAACGATCGGTGAGACTCTCAGATGTCCAATGGGGTTATTGTTGGTGAAGTGGCTCTGATGTTTCAGTTATTTCTGCAGGTGGAGGATTGCTTCTGTGCAATTAGCCCCTGGCTGCACTGCCAGGCCCTGCAGCACCGCAGAAGCTGTAGCTCTGGGGGAGGGAGGGCTGGTGGGATCCTGTCTTCATCTGAGGGGGAGATCCATCCCCACATGGGTTTCCAATGCATTTTTTTTAGAGGACGAAACACATACTTGATATTGAGGAGCAAGTCACCCACGCTCTGGGCTGTACACCCCAATAGGGAAATCTCCTTTTTCTATAAAACTGTGCGGACAAATATGAAGAGACGACAGGAAGAAAATGTTTTTATTCTATGTCTACAGCATCTACTCCAGGTGAATGTGGTTCTTTAAAAGGTCAAAAATCATTAATTATATGGTGATGAGGTAATACTCTGTGAATAAAATTGAGCTACGAGTTTGTCCCAATAAAACTTTCCAAAGACCAGTTCAATGAAGGCATACATTGCAGCATCAAAAGGTCCTTTTTAACTGGTTTTTCATGTTGTGTCCAGAGCCTTCATAGAAAAACTTCCTCCACACAGCACAAACAGTTCCTCCTTATCACTCTATGCTAGAAGGGGAAACTTTTTTTTTATTTTTTTAATTTGCACTCTATGGTATTTGCTGCAAAATTAATGCAAAGCCCAGTTCTTTCCAAAAAGTAAGCTCTAGAGGCACAGGTGTGAAGAACTCATCTTGCTCTTGAAGTTGCGCTCAAAAATAGAATTGTCAACACAGCTGCTAGATAAGCCCTCTTAGAAAAGGTTTTCAGACTCATGGCCAAGAAAACAGACCTGCTAAATATACAGAATAATGAAATACAGCTAGCTTTCTTTCCTCTGAAAATTTTCAGAGACAGAAGGTAAAAAAATGATCTAAGATTCCATATGCTCAGTTACGCATAATATAGGAGGCTTAGGCTCCCATAAAAAAGGTTTATAAGTGGTAATCAGTGATATCATATTAATTATAAGCAGTAATGGTTGCTCTTGAAATCTGCAGGCTATGCTATTTTGGGCAAATAGCAGCATTTTATTTTAGCTGTTCATTTTATGAAACCCTTTGTGAAGAAATGCTAGAAGTTTATGCATAGCAACTGACTGGGTAAGTCGAAACGCTGGGGCTTTGCAGCAACCGTACGTGATGGCGGGATAGAACCATTGCTCCTTTTAGGTGAGGATTACAGGAAACAATCCAGGGCTGTTGTTTGTAATAACGATTATAAAAAAAAAATTCTATATTTTTCTATCTATTTATTTAAGGTAGTGTCATTTAATCTGCACATTTTTAATAAAAGAGGTGGACCACAGTGACATTCTCTCTTAAATAAAATGCCTGCAATTTGTATTTCCTTAGAAAAGGTCAGTTCCAAAAAAAAGGGGGAAAATGAAATGGTTTTTAAGACCATAACTTTTCGTTGCAATAAACAACGAAATCATCAGACTGAAGTGCACGTATATAGATGAATTCTGTTCTTATGCTCAATTTCACTGAAGTTCAAAACATTTTTAAAGCTTGAATAAATGTTGGCAAAGTTCCAAAATCCAACTGTGTATTTATTTGTGTAGATCTTACACTGACCAAGAAATAGTATTTTAAATATTATGTACTGCTGGTTTTGTGGTGTTGTGATGCTTTACTTCTAAGTAACTGGTCTCCAGCTCAGGCAGGATTTTGACATTATACTAGATCTTTCAAGAGCAAATGCCATTTTTCATAAGAACAAATATACACAAAATCAGGTTCATTTTCAAACATATACTTTTATGGATCCGCTCCTCTCTAGTTAATCCATGGATAAGATGCGACATCTGTTCTGATTCTCTACTGTACAAGAAGATTACCTTAAAGATGCTAAAAATGGCTAAGCATCTTTTTATCATTGTTTTCCTGCGTCCTCTTACTATCATTAGAAAGTAACAATTAAAACAAAACAGCACTTCATATACAAAGTCAAAGAAAGATGGTAACTTCCAGACAGCATTTAGACTGTAGATTAATATTATTGAGAAATATTACTTGTTTTTAAACATGCATATAATCAGATACCAAACTACAGGGCGAATTGCAGCAATATTACAGAGTCAAAAATATTTGATATGCAATAGATTATCACTAGAAAGATTGGCTTTATTTAGATCATAGGCCTGAGTAATGCCAAAGCCAACAGGTGTCCATTGGTGACAATTTTCATTCATATCTTATCAGTTTGTATTATCTTCTTTTTTTGTTTCACCTGAAATTTGAGGGAATACTGTGCAATAGACAGAAGATGGACATTATTTTTGGTAGAAAAGTACAGTCTAATATACGCATTAAAGCTGTGAATGTAAGGTTTATAGTTTTTAAATTACAATTTCCGAGCAACGTGTTTAAAAGTATATGATATGTTCTCTGACAAAGATCAAAGGGCTTAATATATTTTGTAAATTACAGCTGTAATGATTCCATTTGCAAAAGCTGTAATTTACTGGTCTATTTTCATAATGAATGGGAGCCTAACGAGTCACACAAGCTTATACATTCAGCTAAAATACAGGACGTCTTACGCTTGACTTGGAATGTACATTATGATAATAGTTGAGATTTTATTGGTGAGTAAATTTTCTTTTCATTTCTTGGCGTGCTCTCCTTGTCAGCTTCCTCGGGTGTTTTAGTTTTCCAAAACAAAATATCTTTGAGGAAAACCATCAAATGAAGCGCGGGAGGAGGTTGCAATGGTGCCTTCATTCCTGCGCGCACGCATGTGCACCGGAAGGCGGTGAGAAAAGAAAGGCCAGGTTCTTACATAAAGACAACCGAATAGACCTCTTGTGAGGATTAAAGGAAAATACACCTCGGGCACAGTTATATAAGTTCATTTTTCTTGGCACTTTTAATAGAATGATGTCATCGCCGCCTTGTCATGGGATGGACATGGCATGCCTAATAATCAAAATGGAATATTGTATAGAATATAAAAGAATGGATAATTTGGTCTCTTTTCCCATGGATGTTTAATACCCATTTACATGGGTTCACGGAGAGACTAGGCAAGCTAATGGAAAAGAAGTTAGCTGAGAATTGCTAAATACTGTCAGCTTTTGGCTCAGGAATAACTTGAGCAACCAGTTGCTCAAGAGGATGGATTATCTCCATGAATTTGTCCTTTTCTGTACTTTTCACCAGCGTGTGCTTTGGAAAAAACATATCAGTTTCAAAAGTGTATTCAATGAATCCAAACCTCCAGCAGGAAGCAGTGCAAATCCCCCGTAAACACGCATACCTTGTAAAACCCTTCTAAACCTCTGATTTACCAACAGCACCCTGCAAGTGTTACAGAAATTGTCAAAACCTGACTTTTTTTTCCACTTCACACTGTCTGGGCAGTTCACAGGAAGTACCGTATTCTACAAGATCACTGGCTGGACAAATACCTTCTGAAAGTATGTTCTGCTTCACAGGAAAGCACAGTCCCTCCCTCTCATCCTTCCCTTCCAGTAAGTCCCCCTGACTTCCTACTGGGTGGTATTCCATGGGAGGGAATTTTTTTTTTAAGTCCCAGTAATTTCTAGTTTGATTCAACACAGCTCATGGCCATTTGACCTTTAAATGGCAAGACTGCTAAGATTTTATTAATATCAGTGTAAAAGTCTTAGGTTTTTTATCCTCAGGACATTAAATTCCACACATTTAATTGAATAAAAGGATCACTCCTGCTAGGGAGAGGAAAGCTCACAGAACCTCTCTTCTATATTTACCTGCTTACTGTTCAGATAAATACCTCTCTGCCTTATAGAATCATAGAATGGTTAGAGTTGGAAGGGACCTTAAAGATCATCCAGTTCCAACCCCCCTGCCATGGGGGGACACCTCCCACCAGCCCAGGTTGCTCCAAGCCCCATCCAACCTGGCCTTGAACACCTCCAGGGATAGGGCAGCCACAACTTCTCTGGACAGCCTGTTCCAGTGTCTCATCACCCTCAGAGTGAAACATTTCTTCCTAATATCTAATCTAAATCTCCCCTCTTTCAGTTTAAAACCGCTCCCCCTCATCCTGTCGCTCCACTCCCTGGTCAAGAGTCCCTCCCCAGCTCTCCTGGAGCCCCTTTATGTTGATGTTCAACAAACTACAGATCCAAGCTTAAGGGGGAAAACAAGTTTTTCCATAAGAAGTTTACCCCACTTCCTTCAGGACACTTTTTGCAGGTATTACATAAGAAAAGACTGTATTCTTTTGACAATACTCGTGTTCAGGGAGTTCTGTTGATTTTGATCCAGAAAAAATCAGATACGGGTATTGATCTGTCCTTACCGAGTTCTTTGTTGGTTAATTCAGTGGCCCTGTACTGCTTCAGCACTGCTTTGTAGTTCCCAGCATTTACCTTTAAGTCTTCTGTGAAAGTTACGTATTGTATTCAGCCTCCCTCCAATCTTCAGGCAGTAACTGGCTTTAATTATAAAATGTGTATTTGTCAAGTAGCTCAGATGCTTTATTTTTAGTTCCAGGCTCACAGGTTTCAGGAGAATGCCTCTTTCTCCTGGAGATTGTTTTCATTACCCCCTTATGAACCCTTCATCAAGAGGCTTCAGTGTGTCTTCCTTTGATACTTTTTACTTCTGTCAGCAAAATTATCATTAGTGTAATCATATCACCATCCTTCTTTTTTTTTAAAAAGCTCAGTCTTAGTGTTAGGATTTCGAAAAGTGCTACGAGGAGGAATGGCAGGAGTTTATTTGCAGAAAGCGAGAAAAAAAAAGTAAGCGGGACGCTTTATTTTCCCACTGCAAGTACTTTGCGGTTTCCTCTGCAGCAACTAGAAAATTGTGACCCTTAAAAACAGATCAGTTCCAAAGCAGATAAAACACAGCAGAGAGACTGTGAGAACCCAGAAGATAAAGGTGTGCGTATTTGTATAGGGTCCAGCAGTCTACCTGCTCCTTACTCACACCTTGTTCCCCAGTGATACCAGAGGAGCAGATGACCCCGTGGGCATGTAACGCAGCATGGCAGGTGGCCAGCTGCCTCCAGGCAGCCTTTGAAAGACCATTTGCCCAACCGGGCAGGCTGCAGATAATGGGCTGGAACATTTCTGTTGTCTGATAAAGTCTTGGGGTGGTGTTTTTGGGAAGACAGCAGGTTCGAGCCCTGCCTTCCCTAGGAGAGAGAAGGTGCTGAGGTAAGAGAGAGCCTGGACAAAGCAGCGGCTGGGGAGTCACTTTCAGCCTCAGATCTTTGAAGATAAGTTTCTCTGTAGAATCGGAACATCAAGTCAGATATCCTTCAGAATAAACAGAAGAAATGTAAAAGACATTTTGCTGTGTTATCTGCAATTCCAGTGGGAGTTTTGTATACAAGGATCGCTGAATATGCAGAAGGTCATTTATAAGCCTATTTTTACTGTTCTCTGTGATTACTAGAAAAAAACTTGGAATACATACACATTAGTATCAGCATTTTCAGTAGTGGTGGGACCAGATGACTTCCTGAGGTCCCTTCTAACATAAATTTTTCTATGGCTCTGTGACCTCTATGTGATATGCTGATTTTTGGGCGAGAAGTAAAGTTATACAAAGAAAAAACAGAAATATCTCCGAAAAGAACTTGGCGTCAAGCTCCATCTTTCTTTGTGGTTCCATAGGACAGACCTCAGCTCTAGGAGCCTTGAGCGTGACTATTAACAGCAATGACTCCTTTCTTGCTGCTTGTTAAAATGGAACAAGGAAGCTGGCTTGGGAGGACTGAAACTGAGAAGTACTTCTTTGAGGCTGAGCATAACTGCAGCTCTGCGATGTCTATGCCTAGAATGTAATCTTCTGTATCCTTTGCTTCCCGGATATTTTAATTGGCTCCTGTTGTCTTTCATTGCGTGTGTAGCAACTGGACTGATCTCAGCTCAAGAATAAGCTTTAGCGCATACCCTTTCTGCGTTTCTTTAATTAGCACGTTCTTCTGTCCAACTAAAATGGCTTCATGCTGCTTGTTTTCAAGATACAACATGTATAAATTCTGTCACAATAAATATTCACAAAACACACATATGACAAAAGTCACAATTCCTAGAGTGCTTTTAGAGACCTCCTTAGAAACCACAGGTATCTTAATGTCAATTTAAGGGAGCCTTGGTTTCTTGGCACATACACCATGCAGATCCTTTTGTAAATCTGATTTCCCTTTTTTCCAGGGAAGGGCTACAAAAATTCTCTTGATGCTTTTCCTACATCACATACTTATTTTTAAACGCAAAGCTCAAAAAACTAAGCCAAGCTTTTCCAAAGACCATGAGTTAAAAAAAAAAAAAGCAGCATTAAATTACTGTGATCTCAGCAGAACTATACCAATTGATTTCTCCACACATACTATCCCTGCTTGTACCTTTCTAGATGTATGCAGATTGCGTATGTTGAAATGGGTGTGCTAAATGTTGTGTAGTCAGTCTAGCCATGTGCGTTGAAGTGCATTTAGACACACATAGTCTATCCATGTGCAGAGTCCTTTTGTCCGGATTTCAGGTTAGATTTACTGGAGTCTCATGACTCTAGCTGTTGAGAAATTCCAGATGAATAGCCAGAAACATCAACTCAGGGCACTGATAACGTGGAAAAACATATCGCCAAACAATAGATGCCAACAACCCAAAGAGCTGACAGATAGAGAACGGACTAATGCACCTTAGATATCTAACCAGACAGCAGAATAAAATCTGTGAAGAAAAAAAAGTGAAGGAAACCCCCAAAAGATTCCTTGCTATTGCTAGGATTTGCACATTCCTCTTTCTAATAAGTCTGTGCACTCTTTCAGATTTATTTAAGATTAGCGTTGCAAACCAGTCCGAAAGGCAGCCCTTGTTTCTGGTAGGGAAGAAGAGCGGTGCCCCGAGTGCCCAGTGCTACAGCCCAACAGCTTCAGGGAGCCCCTGAAGTTGTGTTTGTCCGTGTCCTACTGATTCCTCTCTCTGCACCTACCCCAAGGACTTAATCTGCATGCAAGCTAAAAACTTCATACGGTCTTGTCAGAGATGTTTGGGGCAGAGCTTTGCCGCATCATATCTGTAATCTACAAGTCTGAACGCCACTTGAATACTAAACCACACGCACCTTGCAAAAACGCGAGGATTAAGCAGGAGACTCAATAATTCAAGCCTTAACGCAGGGGACATGTAAGGCACATGCAAATATTTAGCTGAAGAGCACATTTCCATACCCCATATGCGATCTGTGCATCACATGATCTTCTCATTTTCGTCAGTTTGTAATAAAGTTACACTGGCATTTTGAAATACAGTGCGATTACAGAATCACACAGAATCAACTGGAGTGAAAGAGAGCCGGATGAATACCGCGCAGTGTACATTTTCTGCTGTGGTGGGTAAGAAAGATTTCACTCCCTAACTCCATCGTCGTCTTGAGTTCAGCCCTGAAATACCTTTGCAAAGCTTCTAGAAATATGTTTATGTGCTCTCGTAAAAGTGGTAGATCATCTGAATTTGAAAACCACAACTTATTTCATATTTTTCAATGAAAAGTACGTGGAAGTAAGCACTGATAACATGAGAAAGAAATCTACTTCTCACCTGCAGAGAGTGTAAGGTTTTTAGAACAATATCCTATGTTAATGTTCAAAGATAATTAATGACAAGATACTGAAGACTGCAAATAGGCATATGTGTCTTTATAGAAGCTATGCTCAACCCTAAGAAGTTTATGCTCAAGTTGCTAGCCTAAATTTATCAATGATAAATTGTTTGGGGGAAAAAATGACAGTTTATCACGGATTTATGGGATAGTAGCCATATTTATCACACTTTTATCATACTAATCAAAAAATCAAGAAAATATTGGATCTGTTCCCTGACCGTCAAGAGCAATGGTGCCATTCCTTGCTTTGAGAGGAGATTTGAATGATAAACTTGCTTCTTTAAAATGATGGTTTAGGTTTAGAGTTTTCAAACGTGTATTCTATATATGATGCACATATACTTTGTATTATGACCTGAGTTTAGGCATTTGTTACATAGAGAGATTTATTACTAAATTTATGGCTAATAAAGAAGTCAAACTTAAGACAAATATCCTTTTTTGTTGCCTGAAGATCCTTGACAGTTGCATGCAACTTCTACAAAAAGAAACAAAAAGGAGTTGTAACTCAAAATCTCATTTATCACATTTAATACTTGGGAGTTTTGTTTGATTTTGTTGTTGTTGCTTGGGTTTTGGGGTTTTTTTTTCCCTCCAAGCTTTACAAAAAAATTGAGGGGAAAAGGAGAAAAATTAGGCTTAAGAACTTCAGTTAACACAAGGAAATAGGATTGTGGTTTTATAAAAGGCTATGTACTGTAACATTCAGAATAACAGCAATTTTATCTATTAATTGGAAAGCAAAACAAAGATGTGATCCTTTTCTTAAAGGAAAATATTTCGTCACTTTCTAGAAATGCTTTAAGTTATGTGGTTACCTGAAAGTTTAAGTTACAATAAAATTATAATGAGGAATGACTCAAACTTCAAATTAGTGTGCATAAATGATTTGTCTACCAAATAATCACAAGGTAAGGGACATCAGAAATCCTTAAAGAAAAAAATACATCAAGTAAATAAAAGTAAGGTTTAAGAAACATACCTGAGAGGAACTACTGGGGGTTTTTTCTTGGCAATAATTGGCCACTCAGTTCTGCTGGGTTGTGTTACAGGTAAAGAAGATAACAGCCTAAAGGCTTGATAGGAAATAATCACCAGATTTTATCAATAGACTTTTAGTCCCCATCTATATTTCTTCATTGTATCTGCAATTTTATTGACTACATTTCTCTGTTTATTGCAGAGTCTGTGATTAAAGATACAGCTAGCAAAGGTGACCAGTGTTAATCAGACCCTACCTCTCCTGAGAGTGATCACTGCAAAAATATTCCCAGTGTAAAATAACCATCAGACCTGTACCAGGGACATATTTATGGAGACATTAGCTTAGCAGTAGGCAAGATGCACCTGGCAAATCTTGGCCAAAGTATTAGCACCTGAGAATGTTGCAAGATAGTTACTTTCCAAAGGAACTAGAATATTTAAGCTCAACAGGGCAGGATGATGTTTACAAAGCCTCTAAATAGAAAGACGGTGACCTCAGCTTAAATGATTGTTAACAAAACATTAGTGACCTATTCAGTGACCCCATATATTTCTGCTTCACCTTATCTGTTTAGCCACTAAATACATCTTAATCTCCAAAAGGGCAAACCCAGAATGTTAGTGATTGTATGTGATGAGCGAAGCCAGACATTTTCAGCTAAAAGATCACACAAAATACAAAACTGAAAACTGTTACAGCCTATGAAGCCCCCAGTATCGGTTATCCCGTCTACTACTTTGGGAAGGAAAAGACTGAACATAGTATATGTGGAACTAATATTCCTCCTGGGGGCCACCCCTCATCATATTAGTGTTTCCTCCTTTCTGATTTTCCTATATACAGTATTCTGTGAATGCCACAAACCATAAGGTACAGAGCATACCTATACAAATTTCATCCAGATCAGCTTAAAGAAAACAAAGCTAGCTACTCTTTTTAGGAAGAAAAAACCCATATGAAACTAACTGGTTTGAATTCACCCAAGACACTATTTCTCACTAAGGAGTATGCTGGTAGAATGAAATGTTGACAGAGTAATAACAATATTCATTTTAATATTACAATGGAAAATATATGGAATGAATATTCACGGCAAGATATCAAAACCTTGGATAACAGCAGGAAAATGGGAAAAAGAATATTTATTCCACAAAAATAATGCTCTACAGGATGAATAAATCCTTTTCTTTACTAGACCTTTATAGAAAACAACGAAGGAAATAATCTTCTTTGAAAAAAGTGCTTAAAGTAGATGTTCTTTTGATTCAGCTTTTAGCATCCTTGCAATAGAAATGTTCCTCTAACACATTCATTGCTAGAATATGTTTTTATCATCTCAATCTCCCTGTGAACTCTGAGCAAAAACATTCTGTGGGTGGTAGAATAATGCCATTTGAGTCACAGCACAATTCTCCAGATACTGGAAAAGGACAGTTTTACTGACAAATATTTACCTGTTAAAGAAGCCAACAAAAGTACATAGTATTTAATCATCTCAATTTTATTACTTATCTGAGATGGTTTAACATACTGAATCCCAGCTTACAAAGCATTTAGAATTTCAACTTGGGAACAAGACTCGAAGATTATATCCCATTTTTGTGATACAGGAGATACAGTATGTGAATTTTACAGTGGCATCACTCTTCCTGCTTTCACCACTATTCAAAGGTCTTCTAAGTCATACCTGAAAAAAGCAGAGAACAGGAAAAGAGGAAGATTCTAAAAGCGTAAATGAACATTCCTGTTTTCTGGAAAATCATTCCTTATCCTTCATTTCAACAAAAACCACACTTGCTACGCTATGCCTGCTCTCCCGTACCTGCTTACTTTTACTGGAGTGAAAAAAAAACCCAAACCCTAAGACATTATGTATAAAGGAAATGGAAATATATACAAAGTGTCTTAACACAAGTTTTAAGGCCCCTTTTCATAAAATGACTAGACTGTAGTAGAACTGCAAGACTGCAGTTTTCAAACATCGGTAGCAACTTTTGCGTTTTCTAACCATGCAGGGTAATTTATTACAATGTTTGATCATTTACAAACATATCTTGTGCAATGGAGCTGTTATTGGCAGTAAATGACTCTGTCTGGAACATCGTCTGCAGTTCTGGTATTCACCCATGAGGGTACCTGTGGGCTCATTAAATGACCAGGGAGGACATGAAAAAATCTCTCCTAATAAGAGATTTAAGAAGCCCCATTTCTTCAGTTTACCCAAGAGAAAGTTAAGAGAGTGTTGGATTACAGTCTACCTATACCCATATAGGAAAAGATTTCAGATCGATTGCTCAAAGAGACAAAGGCATTACAAGGTACAATGCTCGGGGACTGAAGTTGAACAAATCTAAAACAGAGGGCATAGATTTTTAATTTACGGTGACGTTACACTGGGATGTGGTCAATTCCTTATCACTTGAAAATCTTTAAATCAGTTGTATATGTTTAAAAATATGATGGAAGTTATAGGCTGGATACAGAGGTTATTAGGTGGGATCTTATGCAGTTATGAGGTTAAGCCAGCATCGGTGTGTTGATGCTTAAGTGCGTATCCTATTTTTAAGCATTCCTTTGCAAATAACTGAGCTGGGACAGAAACAGTAAACCTAGTAGTCCTCTTTATATGCAGAGATGATATTTTTTCATATCCATGTGATTTATCAGGATGAATGTTAACCCATTGTCTTTCCCTGATGCATCTGCCACCTGGCAGTGAGGTCTTCTGATGTGCTCACCGTGAGCAGGTGGGAGCAAGAGTGACTGGAAACATGCCACCAGCAGCAGAAGGCTCTCAACGTTGGTTTTTGTACCTGTTCAATCCAGCATGATACAGAGTGATTGTTATGCAAAAAAACAGTTCAATGTCCTTTCTCATACTTTTGTCTGCGGCACAGAGTGTGGTTTATTCTGGGAGGTGTCCCACTTTTTAGTGTCCTTTAGAAGAGGCGATTTTTATTTTCACCATATCGTGTACACTTTAGAGAACTTGGACAAACTCTGGTAGATATGGCTTTTTAGTTATTTAAATCTTTCTGAAGTGTCTCTTTTTCATCCTTCCTGAGGATGTAATCATATAGCTCGCTCTACCTCAAGGTGAAGATTAGCAGAGGGAGTTTTCATTACTTCCACCCCATTTGTTCTCATGCTCTTTCCACTCTGTGGGTCACCAGCATAACTTGACCTCCCCGCTGATGTCCTCCTCCAGTTCCATAATATCACAAGCCAAACGTAAAATGATCCAAACTCTGACCATGCTTTGGGAAAAGACGTGGTGTCAACCCAAGAATGCAGGAGCAAGGAAAAAGGCTATTGAGATAGTAGAGGGTGGGGCTGCATCCCGTTTTTCTGTCCAGGAAACCTTGGATGAAAATATGGGGGCATGCATACACCCCACCGCAGTGGATGCATCATAATTTATGTAGGCTGGATTTCCACATGTAGCCAGCAAGCAGCCTCGGCTCCTCTTTTTTCACCAAATGCCAAGCAGAAGGAAAATATGATAGACAGTAGCCATTATAATGGAAGAGGCGATAATTCCTCTTCCCACCCAAAGCTCTGCAGCACACGTTATCCCTTCCTGCCCTGGCTGGTCTGGCGAAGGGAGCGTGCTCCTGACGCAGGTGCCCTACCTCCCTAACCTGATGCCCACAGGGCAGCATCTGTCCCTGCTGTAACCTCAGTTTCTGCAGCTTGCACTATCAGATTGTATTAATGTGTCACGTATTAATGTGTCACATATTAATGTACTAACCTGTACAGAGTTAAAGATAATAGGTTAAAAGAGCAAGTACTTAATCCTTTACAAAGCAGATTTTATCAGATTAATCAGTTCACGGAATATAGTTTCACAGAGATCCAGTAGCTGAACAGAAGTGTGATAGTATATTAAAAATTTATGGGAAAGATTTTTTTAGAGTGACCAATAATCCTAAATCAGAAAGCTTTTTCCACACCTACTCCTCATTATCCTAAACAGTACCGCTTCCCCTCTGTCTGCAGAGAAGAGACTGATCCGAACCACCCAGTCAGCCTCAGATTCTCTGCTTTGAGACCACACTTTTTTCAGACTTTATGCCATACTCCTTGAGATTGGGATTTCTTTATCCTGTTTCTTGCCACTTGGGGTTCAAATATGTGGCCAGTACAGCAAAAACAACAAAGAGACTATTCAGTTACCTGATCCAGTCTGATGCGATAAAATTTTAACTCAGCCCTTGCTATGTTTCAGTCAGTAATAAAAAGATAACAGAAAAGAAAACAACTCACGGGGCAGTACGTAATGTAAAAATACATCAGTAGCATATGACAATGTAGAGAAGCAAACCCTTGAGAGAAACACCAGTAACTCATTCTTGCCGTAACAGAACAATCTTTCAAATCAATTCACTTTATATCCATGCAACTTGTTATCCTTGACTGTATTGTGAGGCTGTAAAGACTGTCACTTGTTGACATAAAATACATTGTGGATTCAGTTAAACGGACTAGAGGGATTTGAAAGATATAACCAGAATACTTTGCAATACGTCCTTTTACTAACAGTTTGGAGTTGATTTAGTAAATGGGGAGACAGAATATTAATCAAACGCCACTAAAAAATATGGGCTGACCTTAATAAAAATAAGTAGGTGAAGTTATAAATTAGTTTAATTAACAGAAATTTAATATTAGCTGATTCAGATAATTTACCATGCTGACCATTCAAACTTATTTCAGTAATGGAGAAGGAGTTTTGAAAAAAAAAAGGATGCAGTACAGCACAATAGTTGAGTATAATTTCATTATTTTCTCCAACCCACTTTAGCAAATTACATATCTTCAAATGAAATTCTGTTTTGCATTCACACAACAGCATTGAAACAGCACGGGAGCTTTGGTGACCTACTTGCATAATGCAAATTCTGTAAAAATACACAGGATCTGTAGCGAGTAAAACCAGGGACTTGATTTTTCATTGGGACAGGTAGGAAGTCTGGGAACAAGGAGGTATGTTTTTCATGTTTTTTATTGCAAACATACATTAGTAAATCATTATTAAATCATCTCATTATATCAAGAAAAGCCGCTCAAACTTTGTAAATCAAACACCCCAATGATTTTACCCTAAAACTCAAGGTTCGCTCTGGCTGCCAAACTTGCAACCACCTCAGCATATTCCAAGTTGTAAGAAATGTGTCAACAACAGTTAACAACACGGTTTCTGCCTAATTTCCAAGCAAACATGTGCGTACAAGTCACACATTGCATGCATGAAATTATCATACTGGAATCAGTAAATGAAGCCCTAGTGGGTGCCTCATGCTTTTAAGAGCAGAAGACATTCATAAAATGATCGGTATTTCTTTTTTCTTTCTCTCTTAAAACAGTACTTAATAGATATGTTTGAAAATGTTACATATGCCTTATTTCTCATGGTCTAAGCAGCCTTCAAGTTTTATGTAGTTAATTTGAATCTGAAATTTGTAGACCTTGTCTCCCATGTTCTTTTTTCTCCTTTTAAATAAACGAAATGGAAATTAAGGCAGCATAAAACGTAAAATTAACATTGTCATTATTGCTTTATTAGTTTTGACTGTGCTCCTCATTCAAGGGCCGTAAGCATTTTTGCTGGCTTTCAGACCACATAGTTCCTGTTTCATGCCTGGGAATGTCAGTGTCTCGAAGACTTTGTGTCTCGAAGACTTTTTGTCTCTCTCCTTGCAGCTGCTGCTCAGGGACAGTCGTGGCTGTACTGTCCACGTTCAAAAGCAGAGCAGGTATTTGCCAGCGTAATGTATATGCATTCTTGAGAGCATTTGCGGACCAGCTGAGGTGGATAATGACAAGTTCCCAGTAATGTCTGACAACATCAGGATTGTCAGGGAGAGTTTAAGAGAAGAGGCTGAAGGTCTGGCCTGCCTTCGTTTCTGTGCTGCTCTGTGTTATCCTGGAGCAACCTTAAGGCCCAAAATGAGGCAAAACTCTGAAAGCGTTGAGATAACGGGCACAAACTTGAACATAGGAAGTTCCATCTTAACATGAGGAGGAACTTCTTTACTTTGAGGGTGGCAGAGCACTGGAACAGGCTGCCCAGAGAGGTGGTGGAGTCTCCCACTCTGGAGACATTCCAAACCCGCCTGGACACTGTTCTGTGGAACCTGCTGTAGGTGACCCTGCTCTGGCGGGGGGGTTGGACTAGATGATCTTTAGAGGTCCCTTCCAACCCTGACCATTCTGTGAGTCTGTGATTATAATTTAGCATTAAAACCCCCAAAACTCTATGACTGCAACATTTGTAGTTCCTCCAAAGAGTCATGGAGCTGTGGTGGGTTTTTTGTTTGTTTGTTTGTTTGTTTGTTTTTTTTCAAACAATGCCATTTAAAGATCATGATAAATGTAGGGTTCTTTCTTTTGGCTCTTTCATTTTAGCATATAATGTAGAAAAGGACCAAAAATTAAAACCTGTAATCAATTAGAGCATGACAAAAATTATGGTTAAAAAGAACAGGAGAAAGTGAATCTTATTGAAGCTAAATCTTATTCTGCCCTGTTGGTATTTGACAATATATTATTCATCTTCATATTTTATGAAAGTTTTGGCTTCAAATGCTGTGGCTTTTTCATGTGGTGCAGGCTGAAACTTCACAGAGGCACTTAAAACAAGAAAAAAAGAAGACAGACCAATAAGCAAGCTGAGATAACATTTCAGAGATGTCTTTGTACAACACATTAACATTAAAATATATCTGCTGCATGAAAAAGCTTTGTTTGTAAATAAAACCAATCTTTAAACATCTCAAAATTCTTGCTACGCTTTTATTCTAATGAAAATATCTATATTTGTTCTAAAACAAAGTAACTTTAACTGTTTTCATTCAACATTAAACTAAATGAAACAATCGTTAGTAATTATTACTGAGAAGACAAGAGAATAGTTTTGTGATAAACACGGAAATACTCCACAATGCTGTATGGAAAAATTATTAACTGGAAAACTTGTTTGTTTGCAACGTAATTGCCAAGAGCTGATCATTCTTCCATCACCTCCTACCTCTTTGTGCATTGGTCCATCAGAAATGATGCAGCACGTGTATTTATTCAGGGATTCGTTCCCACTGAAAACTAATTTCCTCACCTTCCTTCTGAAAAAAAGAAAAAGGAGGGGTCTGGGAAGATTTGGGGCAGGGGGGAGAGGGAACAGGTAGAAGAGTGCAGCATCTCTGAAGGACCAAGACTGAAGTGCCACAGCATGGGAGGCAGTACTGGAGCGACTCCACAGAAAGTTCAGGAAAACAGCAGGAATTATAAGCTGCAGCTTGAAGAAAGCCATACATGAAAACACATTTGATGTGTTTAAAAGCAAAGGAAAAGTCAAAGACTGAGGAGATTCACCTTTAATTGCCCAGAAAGCCACATGAACTAGTTTGGGCAAACAAGAACACTGCCTAAATGAATAAGTTCACCTTTAAGGTAAGGTAAGATAGCCATGCACTTTGATATTTTAAGCTTTTTCCTTCTTTTCCTGACCTTAGGAAACCTTGTTCCTACTGGCACTAGGACAGTTGCCTCATCAGTCTGCTCCAGCATCCTTGCAGAATCCCGGGTGCCAGACTCAGAGCATCCTGATAACCACGGGGATGTACGGTACAAGAGATGGTACACAAGGTCTGACCCAAAAGTGTGGGAATTGGCAGATTTTGTCCTGGTAGGCAAAAGCAGGAAACCACACACAGAGGGAAGTGTAGCTGGTGCCACTGCAAATAGTGCTAGCGTGCAGCTAGCCCTGTGCGACCGTGCCACCGCTACATCGTGATACAACACGATGATTCCTTCATATCTATGACATGCAGCAATAGCAAAAAAAAAAAAAAATCAGGAAAATTTCTTTATTCAGCCATAGTAATTCTACTATCCTAGAAAAGCGATGAGAGATCCCATAAACCCACAAGACAATGTGACCTGTGTATCACGTGGAAAAAAGTTATACCGCAGGTAACAGAAGAATTGAGTTATGTGAATTTGTGCCCACATTTATAACTCAAGTCACTACTTACAGCCAATATTTGGAAATTCTGTCCTTGCCACCCTCCCTTCAATTTAGATGCCGATAGAAAGTACCGCAAAGTATGCTGTTATTCCCTTTCGTGTTATTTTATTGACACATCATACCCTCCAAAAAAAACCCACTTTTCTGTTTTAATGTTTAATAGTTGTAAATTATTTATGTGCTCCTTTTTTTCATGTGTGTCGCCTAAGGATAAAACACAGGGTTATTATTGCTGGTACCAGGAGAAGCAATCCTTTGGGTACGGTCTTTGTTTTCACTCTCCCTGAAACCCTTTAACTCACTGACTACACTGATGCTGAGTGCGGAGAATGCACCTGCCAATCATCTAGGGATTTAAATCTATCAAACTCTGCTAGCTACTCAACTAAGCAAATGTTTTTTCACTCACACAAATTTTAAAATAGCCTTGCATCTCCTTTTTTGGAGAAGAAAACATGCATACAGAGATATCCAGAAGCACCACAAAACTAAAACAAAAAAAAAAAAAGAGGAATTCAGTGTTCAAAGGCAAACACAGCTGTGGGGTTAACCTGTTCCACAAATGTCTCATTTATGAGCATGCATGTGAGAATATAAGACTAAAGAGGAGGCTATTTATAGTCCCGAGAGTGCTCAGGACTACCAGATTTAATTTTCAGCTGAATAGGTGCATGGTATCAGTTAATATCCAGCAAATATAATCACAGAATGATCCATTTTGAGGGAACTGAGCCCTATCTTCGAAAACTTCAAACAACAATATATTTAGGAACACAGTTCTATAAGGGTACAGTGTGAATGTTACAAAAAAATGGCATTTTACTGTGTTAAAAAAAGGAAAAAAATAATAGAAAGTGAGATCAGGTAACTAACTTTATCCTCGTGTAAATTAGATTAATTAGTTTTTTTGTAATCTTTTGGGAAAAACTGATAATAGTAGCTGCATTGTTTATGCAAATAGTATCCAAATATGCAAAATGGACATAACCAGATTATAAATTAAACTTCAGCTAAATGATTAGCCTGAGTCTATCTCTACAAAGCAGAAAACCTCATTAAAAGCGTTGACTCTACATTAAAAAAAAAAAGGAGAAAACTTTCTATTTTTCTTTTATAATGTGTGTGAATAGTATATACAGAAAATGAATCTTAACATCACCTTAAATCTTCATTTTCCTCCTATCTGGAATTGATTTTGAATCAATGCAAGTTCTTTAACAGAACCTGTCTTCTGAAGGGACGAACACAGTTTACTGTTTAAGTAAAATAAACCCAATCTTTACAGCAGCTACAACTCATCAGAATTCCGAGTTCAGTATGTAGCAATATCCTACTTCCTGAAGAAAAAGATGAAAAAATAGCTATATTGAATTAATTCCCTGGCTTAGCAGAACAAACATATTATCTGTGAATATTCACAGAAGTTTGTGAGGCTTGTTTATTCATGCGTTGCCTGTCATTGGAAGCGCAGAAAAACTAGGAGATAATATTTTTACTCAAATATTTTTTTTTTTTATTCTTATGTGTTAGATTTTGTAAAGAGTAATGATTTTGGTTGCTGAATCTTTAACTTTTTAAAAGAAAAAAAAATCAGGACTATTTCTTTATTTTACTTCAGAAAGTACAAAATCAATATTTTGAAAGTTTCATTCCTTTGAAGATTTGGATCAAAAACTCAACATCAAGACACATTATGGAAACTTGAAATGATCATAAGATGGGCTTTCAAAATCAAGCTTACTGTTCTACTCCCTTGTATCTATTATTTCAGCTTTATAAAATTCCTTATTTATCAAAAAAAAAAGAAGATGAAATATACAGGACTAAATACATCACATCATGATTTGAAAGAGCTGGGAAAAAAAATCAGCATGAAAAAGGATGTGTAATACAGTGAGCAATCAATGTGCTACCCAAACTTGCATGAGCAGTGTGCCACAACTACTTGCAAAATTCAGTTCAAATTCCATTATCAGTTCTGTGTTTTTGGAAAAAAGTGTTGATCCCAACTCTGAGAACTTCCAAAACTCTTAAACAAGAGAAGTACAAGATATAGCTTGATCGCCTTCGTCTCAGTTGTATAGTCTCACAGACGTGCCCTAGAAATTTTGGTTTGATTTTTGTAGGAGCAAATAAAATTTTTCACTTAGGTATAGATAGAAGGAAGAATAAACTGGTATACCAACAACAACGTTGTTCTGTCCTGTGTCTGACAGCTTTGTGTTTCCAAATACAGCCCTAGTTTAGGTGGATACCACTTTCTTGTCCAAAAAGTTACTTCAAAAAGTGTGCATAAAGAAAGCAGTCTACTATAATAATTCTGTGAGCTTCCGAGGTCAGCAGGTTTAAAATAGAGTGGAAGACTTGTGTATTCCAGCAAAAGAAAAATAAAAAAAAAATTAAAAGCAAGTTTGTGCCTACGATAAGCTTCCCCTTATTTCAGTTTTCCATTTTCCTCAACTCTGGAAAAGAAATTGGTTCTGAGCTTCTGGGTTTTTTTCCGCTCACAGTTCTGCATTGATTTTACCCCTAACTAATACATAAACAATTTTAGCTTGAGAGTGACTTATTTTTGGTTTGTCAACCTAACAAGAATTGAAATCATGTTTTCCTTTCATTTTTGTGCATTCTGCATATGCACATTCTTTTTTTAGAATGAGAGTGCTTTATTTAGACATCCATGAAATGTTGATATTTCAGATATTTTATTTTTTTTATCTTGAACTGAATGCCAGACTACCTGCTCCCAAATCAAAACAAGGGGTGGCAGAGATCTTTTCTTATCTAAACATGTTTCTTGGAATGATTATGGGATTTAGGCATTTGAAACAGGATCAATATGATTGTCATTATATTTACATATGTCTTTGGAAAATGTCACTGCTTTGAAGGCGATGACAGACAAAAAGACAGTAAAGAAGAGAATTAGATCTAAATATGTTTCTTTGAGTGATTATGGGATGTAACGATTAGGAACCGGTGTTCAATACTGCTAACCATTTCACTCCTGTCTACCAATATAACGACAAAATAGGAGTTAAAAAGGCAATGTGGAAAGTAATGATAATTCAGCAATAAAAGTTCTCAGATGTAAGAATATGCAAGTGTTTTTCAGCATAAATACAAGTTACATGTTCTGATTTACAGCTGGATGACTTGGGACGAGTCTATTTGACTACTTTTCCGTAACTCAAATACTACGCAGTTGTATTGCCCAACTCACGTAGCATATAAAAGTATAAACAGCAAAAAGATATTAAACAGCAAAGATCAGCTTCCACTCTGGAAAGACAGCTAAGCCAAACATAAGGCAGTTTATAATAAGATCATGTTTATCCATAATAAGCAAAATCAGCAAAGATCAATAGCTACATTTTACTCAGACTTACAGGCAAGGAAAGAAATAACAGATCCAGTGTCCACTGGCAGCTTTCTGAAGTTCACAGTATCAAAGTCTCCAAGCACCAGTCCAACTGTATCTAACGTTACTAACTGCAGTTATGTTCCAGGAAAACAAACAGTGTACAAACGTCTACTAACAACTCCCTCATGACACAGCTTCTGGCCTCTTCAGACAACATTTTTGATCTGCATCTCTTTTTCTTACTGCCCAGCCTAGTACCCTTTATCATTGTTGATAGTGGGCTTGTTAGCTAGGCTGGAGGCTATCTGCCCTGCCTGCCTGCCTCGGTAATGAGGCTCAGTTGCCCTCTGTAAATGTATACCAGCTGTGGAGAGATTGATAAAAATCTAACAACACGTGTGAGGTGTTAAAAAAGCTTCTCTTGAGTCCCTGGTGTCAGTTACAGATCTATACAACTGTATCTGAGGACTTCATACAGGCTGAAAAGGGAGAGCTTTCCTTCATGTTGAAGATGGCCAGGTTGACTTGGCAAACCTGCAAGACCTTTCACATCACTCACCAGAAGGATAGAACCAGCCCCCGGTGGGTTCCGGGGGCTCTCCCCTCCAGGAGAACACTGTCAAGAGAAATATAGGATATCTAATTCAAGAGAAATACAGGATATCTAAACATTGTGGGCAGCTTTTAGCATTTTGGAGACTCCTCCAAGTAAGTTTGTGAGGAGTCATTCACAAGAAAGTGACGTACAGGATCTCTCAGCCCATCCGTAGGGTAGGTAGCTTGTACTCAAAGTTTGGGGGTTTGTGTTTACATACAGCATTGTATATATTCTCAGGGTATAGGGGCTTGCATTTTGGGTTGTTTTTGTTTGTTTTTTTAATCAGTGTTTTGTAAAGGTCCTAACCAGGCTCCTGGTTGGCAGACTTTGTCCCTGTGTCAGGAGGGTGATGCAGATGCCCCCCCTGAGCACATTACAGTTTTGATCCCTTTGCCCAGATCAGGGGACTCACCCAAATGCGGTGCAACTCCTTCTCCCCTTAAAAACACAGGCTGTGGAGAAAGGAGATGGCGTGCGTGTCTGAGATGAACTCAGGGTGTAGCTGGGATGGACTAGGAAGAGGTTCCAAATCTCTCAAACTGGGACAGATGTGCATGCAGTGACCTGCTGATTTTAACATGTATATTGGTTACAGAGACAGGCTAAAGGGAAGTTCCCTTCCCTTCAGACGGAGTATTGGTTAGACTTTCAGGTACTGTATTACCACTGAATACTCCTTGAATTCATCATTCATGGAGATGGAGGCCAAACTCCATGAAGGACTGTTCTCTCCTCTGCTAGAGAGGAACTCAGAAGGGGAATCCTAATATAGCTGAGAGGAGGAAGTCCACTCCATGAAAAAAAAAAGAGGAAAATATTCAATGTTTAATGCAGTGACAGGCCTAAAAGTAGCCAATGGCTACCTATACCTGAAATCCCAGTTCTTTTAGAATTACTGGTTTCTTAGGAAACTAAAATTAAGAGGGGAAAAAAAAATACAGACACCTTCACCACTTATAATCCAGATCCTGGAAACGATGCACTGAAAGACTCCAGTGAGCTGATGAAGGATCAGGGGAACGTGGTAGTGACACCCTTTCCACTTTTCAGGGCTTGTTTACAAAATTAGTAAAGCATTGAACCACAACATAAAAAGCCTGAATTCTGTTCTCTGCTCAGCTAGAATGGAATCAGAGCCTCATCTCCCAGTGGACACATTGACTTGCTTGTTTTTTGGCCCCTGGAACTCTGTGTTCAACACATGCTGCCACAGCCTCATCACACAGAAAGGAAACGATTTTCTGTCTTGATGCTCTAATAGTAGCCCTAAGATGTGGAATTACAACTCCTTAGTCTGAAGAGGGACAGGAATCTAGATCACCTATATCTGTGTTCAGTTTTGGGCCACTCACTACTGGAAAGATATTGAGGTGCCAGAGCATGCCAAAAAAGGGGCAAGAAAGCTGGTGAGGGGTTGTGAGCACAAGTTTTATGAGGAGCAGCTGAGGGAACTGGGGTTGTTTAGCCTGGAGCATAGGAGGCTGAGGGGAGACCTTATTGCTCTCTACAACTGCCTGGAAGGAGGTTGCAGTGAGGTGGATGTCAGTCTGTTCTTCCAAGTAACAAGTGGTATGACCAGAGGAAATGGCCTCAAGTTGCACCAGTGGAGGTTTAGATTGGATATTAGGAAAAATTTGTTTGCTGAAAGCATTGCCAAGCATTGGCTGCCCAGGGAAGTGGTTGAGTCACCATCCCTGGAGGTATTTAAAAGGTGTGTAGACATAGTGCTGAGGGACAAGGTTTATTGATGGACTTGGCAGTGTTAGGTTAATGGTTGGACTGGATGATCTTAAAGGACTTTTCAACCTAAATGATTCTGTGATTCTATTTGATAAGATAGTAGGCATATTCGTCCTCAGTATTTAAAAAAAAAAATAATTGCATTTAGTAAGGCCTGTGTACTAGGTGTTTTTAAAGCACACCTACTTTATCAGGCTTGCGGGGATCTGGAGTGCTGCAAAGCAAACTTGGTAGTGAAAACGTCTGATGTAGACAAAGAAGTGCTCAGCTGTAAATGCTTGTAGAGATGGCCATGTGTTAGTTTTGCACCTAGGCGTTTAAAGTTTGCCTTATACTGAGTTAAGAAGCATAAGCCTTTCTTGAAGCTGGTCCAGATTTGTCTTTTAACTCAACTGTTTCTAGCCTAGCACCTCAGGTTTTTTTCAAAGACAAACACAGATTGAACAAACAGGTCAATGCTTTGTTTAACCATCACAAGATCATTTTACACTACTCCAGTTTTGCCAGTGGAGCAATAAACCGGCAGATTTTCTGGGCTATGTAAATTCCTGTTTAAAAGCTTACTGGAATTGTATATAAAATCCAGTGAGAATTGTTTCAAATATGCAGAAATAAACAGAGTTAACGTGCTTTCGAAAATTCTACTGTTTCTTTGAGAATAATCTGCATAGAAAGAAGGAATTAAAATCTAAAAAAAGCATTCATCATGGAATTACTAGGCAATTATGTCAGACTAGAGGCAGTGGTGAGAAGAGCTGGGTAGTCTTTGGTAGTCTTTCACTGATAGTAATTTTTTTTCTCAGTTTCATGACAAGTGAGACATTGAATGAAAAGGAAAAGATTCTCAGTCTTTGAATATTCAAGTTCTGATGGAAGGATGTTTTTATTTGAAAAGTAATTGCAGAAGCATCTATCAATAGTATAAGAAATCACACACATGAACTTGAAGAGGAGTTGAAGACATAATGATGGGAATTTCTAATGAATATTACAAATTTTATTACAAATGTATCTCCAGCTTTGATGAAAGTTGGGAACACAGGCCGAATTAAGAACTTGTACCTTCCAGTGATTTTTTTCCTTCTGAAATAATTTGTTAACTGGCATCAGGGAGAATGTCTTTGGTGATTGAGTACATATTCTGCCACCGACAAGCTAGTTGTCTTCTGAGCCCTTAGCCACCTGGAAATGTGAACTTTCATGAGGAAGTTGCATGAGCACATGAAATTCGTAAATACTGTAAGGCTCTTGCATAAAAACCCCTCTGTAAATGCAAAAATAATTTCATTTTTTAATCACAGTCCCATTTCTACCTTTCATTCGCCCAAAAGAGAGAGAAGTAAAGAACCTTCCCATAGATCTAATTTTGCCAGGCTTCCTCAAGGCTGTCCAGTTTTTGCTAGCTGAAGATTTCAGTGGTCTCACTGCCAGGTCCGGAGTCTCTAGTAAGTAAAAGAGAAACAAGTGATTATTATACTGTCATAATAAGTTATTATAATAATTAAAGAGGACCTCAAAGCCAAGCGGCGTAGACTGTCTTGCCTCCAGACTGCTTGGTTCTATCTGTCTCTACAGCAGGTTTGCCTTGTAAGCAGCTAGCTGGAGCAGTCCATGACAGGAATAAGTTAAAATATAAGTGCTGTGGATGGTCAGGGGTTCAAGTCTTGAGCTCTGTCTTGACAGTGTTTGTTAGCAGCGCCCAGAGTTTTGACCAGTGTGACATTCAGCACAATACCAAACTTCAAAGTGCCAACCTTGTAGCAAAATTCAGGCTCTGGAGTATGGTAGTGCCTAAACTCAATAAAAGGCCTAGTGTTAGATAATTTGACACCTGATTTCCAAGTATCTAGCATCTTCAGTAGAATCCACATCTTCCTACACAAGTAGCTCATTACAGGTACATAAAATCAGGACTATGATGGGGCATGGTAATACAGACATTTTTTGTTCAGCTACCCAGAAATTAAAAATTCTGGTTTGTCCAACTGGGCCTCTAATGAAGAAGTGTGGCTGGGTTTCTGCCTGTCATTGGCCACGTGTTGCATCTGTAGGCAGTATAAGAAATGTAGAAATAGACAGCATGGCTAAGGCCATTAGCATGTGTCTGTACATCTCAATTAGGTCCTTGATGCATTGTCCTAAGGGGTCTTTGGAGCTCAAACTCCCCTCTCTCCCCCACACACCATGTTTTGAAGCTTGCTCAAAGCCTGAATATGAGATAAACTTGAGCACAGGAGGCTAAAAAGTGGAGATGTGGGACAAGGCCTGAAGAGCAGAACCCCGAGTACTGCTCAACTAATAAGCAGGGACGTGCTGGAACTTGTAGGCCATAAACCTTGGGAAACTAAAAGCAGTCATGACCATAAAGGGACCGAACAAAGACCTGAAAACAGGAACTTGACAAATGTTGCAACACTGAGATAAGCAAGCTCCAGACCCCCTGCCAAAAGAGGCCTTAAGAACTGTGTCTTCAAGATAAGAGATGTTTGCTAGCGGTGACAGTACATTGTCTGTCGCTGACCAATCAGATGCGGCCGCATGAGCAGTGTATGTACAAAAGGACCAATCTGTTTAAAACACATAGTCAATGTAAGCATATAAAAAGGAATGATGGCGCACAATAAATCGACATTCTGCTTGCATCAAGCTGTGTCCCGTCTCTCAATCGCCGCATGGAGTAGTCATAGTGACAGAATATGAGAAGAATTAAACTATGGTTTCTTGGCAGGTTGAGGCCACACAAATCATGTCTGACACTATCTTCCTAAGTCTTTTCTTGAGCCCTTGTGCTTGTGTGGCCAGACAATGAATTGATTCAGGGAGCTGATTTGGCTTAAAACTCACATTTTTGCCAGGTTTGCTTTTGACTGGCCATTCACAAATGCAGATGGCAAGAGTCCCAAGGATGCACTTCATTTCACTGTGATGACTAACAAAAGGATATAACACTTCTCTGTAAGGTACATGCAGTCTCTGGACAGAACGAGCTGGTTATTGCATTGAACTTTTTTGAAAGCTAATTTTGCGGTAAGAGACCTAGGAAAATGAAAGGACCGTTTTTGACATCTGAAGGTAAATTGTTAAAATACCAATATATGGAACACTATGCAGCTAATTAACTTTTACAGCCAATATATAGCCAATTAACTTTTTCACATTTACCATATGTTTATCTTCCTGCAGGGAGTATTTCCAGGAGGAAATCATAATGGGAGATAGTTCTGCCTTTTATATGGGAATAAGATCTGTTGATGATAGCTACAAATTCTTACACAGCTCATGGTAGCTTCAGAAGAGGGTGCTGTTGAAATCTGAGAAGTGAAATGTAGGAATGCAGCAACTAACTTCATGTTTTCACAATGCTCGTTTCCATAACTGGTTGACTATAAATGGTCCTTTTTCTTTTTCCTGACAACAACCCAGAGCAGTCAGTATCAGCGGTACTCAAAAAAGAACAGGACATCAATTCAGACAAGACACTAGCTGAATAAATTATTGTCACACAGTGGTACAGTGTGTCTCCAAGCTCCCTGACCGCTCCTCTTGGGAATAATCATATATTACTGTCTATAATACAGTAACTGTACAGCCCCGGGTCAAGTCTCAGCCGGTGTTGTTGCAGTGATGGCCTTTGCTCAAGCTCTTACTTGAGGACTTGTCCTCTAAAATCTTGGTAAACATCTGCTCTTGTAAACAAATTGTGGTAAATTTTTCAGTTCTAGACGAGTGACAGGATTGGCCGGTCCTCCTACAGCCTTTCTCTCTTCACTGTCATCACAGAGAAACATTGCAGTCATCTTGCAAACATCTGAAACCTATTACACGTAGACAAACTTGGCTGGAATTTCAAAATGCTGTCTCAAAATTATAAAACTAAAATACATAAATGAATGCATTGACCAACTCCGAAGTCTGCAACTGCTTTTGAGCTGTTTGGTAGCACAGCTCCCCAGTTCCTTTTGCAGTCCTGGTCTCTCTCCAAAAGACTCTTAGAGCACACCAAAGTCTCTTTTTTTGCACCTGTCATTGCAAAAGACGGTCCTCCCATGGCAATCGTAGGGACCAGGGACTATGAACGCACCTAACTTGTGCAATGGGAAGATGCTGGACTCTTGGGTCTCACAGCGGGATTGCGGCCTGCATGGCTGGGTCACTGGTGTGGCTGTGCTTAGGTGAGGGAAAGGCACTGTTGTCATTTGTCAGCCAAAAGAGCCCTCGCTGCTCTAACAGTAATAGTGGAAGGAGAAATAGTTGCTTGGGTGTTCAGGCAGTTAAGTTCTCAGATCAGAGGAAATGGAATGAAAGGGACTAATGAGGAGGAATTAACTACTGCTGTGGTGAATTGGTTGTTGTTTATCACTGTCCAGAGTTAAATAGTCAGTCCATAATTAAATAAGACTTGCCAGAAAAGGTGCAGCAATGTTTGCACACTGGGTTGATTTTATTATATTTTTTCAATTTATTCCAATACAATTGCTTATACATTTATTTGATTAACAATGACATTTATCCTGGAGTAGCAGTGGCGGAATATTTATGGGGAGAGCTGAGGAGAAGAATATGAAGGATTATCTTAGTTATGCCTGGCTTAATCTTTGATCCTAGAATTGAACTGTATTATTAGAAATATTATTTAAAGTATCTGACACATTTTTTAACATAAGGATACAAATAACTATTAGAAGACTAATTCGACAATTATCAGCATTTTAAAAACGTGAAAGGAAATATTCTGATTTCCACATTATGATCTGACAATGAAAGTAGAATATCTTACATGAATAAGGATATTTTTTTTGTTTGTTTAATACTAAATATTTCTCCCAAATAGCTGTGGGAAATACACCTCTTGTGGGTCAAACTACCACACCTCCTCCCTTTTCTTTTTGAAACATGAAAACTGCCAATCTGACTAATGTCAAACACTTTCTTTTCGTTGTGTGAAAATATTTGCTTCATTTTCACGATATTGAGCCCTTTCTGGTTTTAATGGGGATAAATATCCAAAAGAAACAATATATTTAAAAGTTCAATTAAAAAATATCAAAGAGAAATGATTTTTCATATCGAAGACAGAACAACTAATTCTCAAAATATATCATTTAATATTTTTATTTAAACTCTTCACTAAATTTGAAAATTATTTTGATTACTCCAGAATGTCATTTCTTGCTGAATTAAGTATTTTGGGGAAAAATGTCATGTATCACTGACAATGATCATACATCAACACGATTATCCATTAGTTCAGCAAAGTTCTTTTTTTTATTAATTTCTACCTCTGTTGTTGAGCATCTTCTCTGAATATTTCATTTTGGAAAAATAAATTCTCAGTCCTAAGTGTTTAAATTTGAATGCCTTGAAACAGGATCACAGAATCACAGAGTGGTCAGGGTTGGAAGGGACCCCTGGAGATCATCTAGTCCAACCCCCACACTTGAAGACGGAAGAGAATACATCTTAATTACCTAGGAGGTACTCCAAGCACACTGTTGGATAAGATTAAAATTCAAAATTGTCTTGATAAATTGGATAAATAATCTGGAAAACGATCCTCAATCCGAACAGGATGCAATTCTCCAAATGCACTGCAAAGTTCTGCACTACTTCGCAAAGATAAGAATGATAGGCTTGGCAGCAGTATGCAAAAAAAAGATCAGGATCAAAGCTAAACAACAGTGATTAATGTCATGCAATTGCAAAAAATGTAAGTACCATTATTATCAGGATATATAAATAGGAACACCGTCTCAAAGACACAGGATGTACCCCTTTCTGCTTTGTTTGGTAGAGTTCCTCCTTGTAGGGTCTTGGCTGCAATGCTTTCACCTGCAGTGTAGGGTAGATAAACACCAGTTAGAGTGTCCAGAAGGTTGCAGTTGTAATGCTCTTGTAATGAAATGCTCCAGTAATGCAATGAAAACATGGTAAGGTACAATTGTGAATGCTAGATGTGAAGAAAAACATTCTCCATGTTTGTTGTACACAGACTATGTGGGGTTTAATTCCAGAAAGGGAAGATTTAATTTATATATTATGAAAATGTGCCAATTTAGACATGGAGGAGACTAAAGAATATCCATTCAGGAAATTTCAGAGAACATATGTTGGTCAGAAATTGTAGGTAGAGTTTATAGAAACTACCATTTATTTTAATGAAAATCAAAAACAACACCCGAAAGATTTCTGGTTATTTGTAACCAAATTTATTGCCACACTTTTCTTCTGTGAATATCTTTTCAAAGCTAGCACATTAATCACGTCAACAAAAAGCAGGCATTTAAAACTGCCTTGAGACACACTGAGAATAATTTTTGACATTTAAGTATGTGCTTACCCTTTTGTTCCATAACATTTACAATAAACTTATGGTTTTGTCCTCAAATTTTGTACCTACAGTCACATAAAAGCCAATGCATTTGTTAATTATGCATTTTTATATGTTTGTTGTTTAACCTTCAAAATAAAATGGTATAGAAACAATGTCTGCAATACGGATGTTTGCAAATTAGAATTGGAACCATCAGAGAACCACTGCCTATATGACAGTCAAAAGCATTCTTTTTTTTTCAGTTTTCCAAGTTGATTTCAATGTCTGTGTTAGAATAAAACCTATTCAACTGTCAAAAGTGCTTGTAAGAGAACTGAATTAGTCTTTTGTCCTGAATTTTCTGAAATGAACTCAATGAGCCCTCAGCAGTCGTGGATGTTATGGCCCAGACAGCAGCTACAATGCTCGAGTTCCAAGTTCAGGAGTTGACTGCTGCTCACTTGTCAAATAACTCGGTGCAAACCTTTCTTTAATTCTTCATACACTTTTTCATGAAGGATTAAACTCTTTTGCAGTTCTCTGTTGTGGTAATTTGTTTGGCTCAAAGGTTCTTGATGTCTGTTTTCTCAAATAGCAATGCAAGACCTGCACTAACAAAGCAAAATAATTTTTTTTTTTTTTAAAGAAAAGATGATATGTCATTAACGGACACTTAATTTCCTGCAATAATTCTTCCAGTTCACTTTTAGATGATGTCCAGCCCTGGGAATTCAGTTGCATCAACAGCGTTGGTTCTGGAAGCCTTGTTCCTGTGTTTATTTATTTCAAACACACTAATGATGAAGTACCTTAATCGCTGGCAGCCTTTCTCATTATGTTGCTTTAGTAACAATTGCAGAAAACTGATCGCTGAATAAATGTTTGTTATTAATAATAATCAAACACACCGGGAAACTGCATCTTCATTTTCCGTTGTATGGAAGATACAACACATGAACAACTTTATTTAGGAAAGCAAATAGCTAACTTGACTTTGGAGTGAAATTAAATAGAATCCCTGAAGGTCATAGCACATGCTAAACCACAGGGTAATCCTGCTGCTAGATTTCTTTCTTGATACATGAAGCTGAAGTACACATCTATCATGGTTTGCATTTTTCTCATTAGGACTCTGCTTGACAAAACTAAGACATTTTAAGTGTTGTTGTACATCCTGTTTTCTTCAACCCCCAAAATTATAAGCTTTGAAGATTCTGAGTACTGCCGCTCTTCTTTACCTTTCTTTCTCAAATTCTTCCATGAACATGTCACACTCTTCATATGACTTCTGCTTACAACACACCTCAAAAACTAGTATCTTGACTTTGTATTACCTTCTGTTGACTCATTCTTCATAACAATGTTGCAGATCACTGGGGCAGTAGAGAGGAGTCACTGAAAAAGGACAGAGGTACCTACTTCTTGCACCTACGTTTTGCTGACTATATTTTGTTTTACTGGGGAAAATAATTGTTTCAAATCCATGCATATTATATTTATTAATTTAAATTAAAAAATAATGGGCTCAGATGTAGTATCTCTAATCATTTTTTCATCTTGATTTCCTCTCTTTTAAATTCTAACGTACTTCATTCTTATTTATTGGCTTGATCTCTATGTCTATTCTATGACTTTATAGCAGTTCAGTAGTTAGAGACTTAATACATCAGAATTATTTTTTCATATTTGATTTATTTTGGTGCAGTTTCAATGTGATTATTTATAGGTGTGTTACTATTAAAATTGTGGTGCAATTAATACAAATAATTTTATACCAAAGGTTGTGCAGCATTCAATTTTTTTTCATGTAAAAAGGGCACAATGATGCTGTTCATTTTTACAGTAGGTAGTGCACCACAGGAGCTAAAATCTTTGGATTTGACTTCCCCTCGGCTCTGTTGTCTTCTAAACTCTCCTCCCCCCAATTTTACTTTATTTTTATTATCCATTTTTTAATTGCTTTTATTTCCAGAAGAATCAACTGTTGTAAGCAGTCAATGATATTAAGAAACAAACAGAAATCTCTTAAAAAGTTTAGTTTGGGTCACCTGAATGTACTCATGGGGAGGTATTCAAGAAAGCACAAAATGCAGTTGAGTGTGCATATATAACCCTTGTAAAGACAAATGGCTTATAGTTGAGCTAAGAATGGGCGGTCGGATAAGGGACTCAGAGAAACAGGCAATATGATCAAGCTGAGCACGAGGAGAATGATCTTTGCAACAGCATTTTGAACGGACACTTTTGACCACTATTGCAATTTTCAAGGCAAAACCAGATCATTAATCAAAGTGAGAGGTGAAAGAAATGACATCAAGTTGTTTACTTGTTTTCTTTTGCAGGCGGATAGGAAAGGCTTTAACTTAGCAATGTTATGCATAATGAATCTGTAAGTCATAAAGGCCGTCATATATTTATTAGCTATCACTGACATTATATCCACTTCTCTTGCGAAAGTTGCGTCATTTATTTCCGGTAGTACAATTGTATCGCTTTCTTCCGCTGCCTTTTCGTACATTTAGACTTCATGATTTTTACCTGTCTTCAGATATTCACTTTTGATCTTTTTATTGACCAGGTGACCTTCATGGAACTGGCAGAGGCAGCTGGGCTGAAGCGGGAGCTGAAGATGAAATGCAGGCAGGGACGGACCTCGGAGCAGGCAGGACCGGAGCCTTAATGGGCGGGTGCCAGGGCGCATTACGCCGCCTGCATGACAATTGCCCAGGAATCCCGCAGAATGCATATTGTCAAATTTTTCCTCGAGGTGAACCGTTTTAAAAGCAGCCTGGGATGAGATATGGCTTAGAGTAGAAATGCAGCCTAAATCTGGTCCAAGCCGTGGATTAATGCGAGGCGGAATGCATTGCTTCAAGGCTGACTGGACCGTCCCCGGGATCAAATGCCAGTCAGGGCTGTAGTTGGGCGGCTGAAGCTACATCTACAATGCTCAAGAGAGAGATTAAAGATAAGTAAAGTCTGATTTATGGTTTCTGTTAGGGACATGGTTATTTATAATACAACATTCTTGTTTGATGTTCCTGTCTACATTTAATTTTGTTTCTGATAGTGATATCTCTTGTTGCTGTTATTCTTCCAAGCCCTGCTCATTTTTCCTTTCCTAGTCATATATAATATATTTTTGTGAGGTCTTTCGTACACATAAATATTTTCATTTGGTCGGTGTCCATTTTACTTAAAGGAATAGCTACAAAAATGTTCTGCAGAGGTAACATTAAAGCATTATTATCTTTGAAAAATAGTTCTTCATATCATAAGAGGAAGTAGTTAAAATAATAACATATTTAAAATAGTTAACTAGTGCTAATTGACATCTTATAATACTTTAGCTATAATGGGAAAATTCCAAATTTCTTTGGGTAGTTGATAGATGCCAGTTTAAGATTATTGCAGAGAGAATGCCCTTTTCAGATAGGATCTGAAGACAGATTGTATTTTAATTGAGGGATGCTGAGAGGAGGATGCTATATATCGAAAAGCATTTCAGATGCAGTAGTCTGGTAGAAAAAAGAAAGACTGCATTTATGGCACAAGAAAGGGAAGCTATAGAAATCAGTTTAAAAGGTAACTGGGAGACTTGTTTAAATAAATGATGAAAAAAATGGGCTAGTAAAAATACTGGGAGCATGTACATTACAGAATGCTTACGAAGGAGAGTGGTTCTTACTTGGCTGTATTAATTTCAGCAGCATGAAATTAATGGGTTCAGTAAGGCTGAGTAATTCTAAAGGCAACGTTTGCGTGTTTCACAGTTTAGATGTTTGAAAGTTAGCTATCTAAGTCAGAAGTAGTCATCCTAAATTCTTTTTGGTGATGATGGAAAGAAATGGGCACCTTCAGATTAATCTGGCCTGTTTTAGACATCTATGTTAGGGTGAGCTAAATTGTTTGTTGGTGCTCTCTTAAATAACATTTTGGATGTCAGTAGCGAGGTGAGAGTAATACTCCTTCCTCCACATCTCCCACCCATATTCATAAAATAAAGACCTGTATGCACATCCGTGTCATTCTTCAAAGTGGGATATTTCCCCTCGCCAAGTACATTTCTGCTTTCAACCCTTCCAAAGTTGGATGTCCCATGAAGCACAGAGGACCAGAATTGTCAATAAAGAGCTTTAACAAGACTCAGAAGAGACAGTTTCTAGTTCTTCCATTTACCATATGAAAGGAGTAGAACTTGAAAAATAGGTAAGACACCTCTAAAAATGAGACAAACTGAGCAGAAAATAACTGCTATTTTGAGGGCATATGAAAAAATAGAAGTATTTATAAAATGCTAAATACAAATAAAACTAGGGGTATTGAGTTCATTTGGAAAAAGTTGTGCCCCCCCCCCCCCAGGTTAAGAATATGTTTTAGGTGATTATTTTGTGTAACTTATTATTATTATTATTGTTTTCAGTCATTTTTGACAGAAGGCTATGGGGGGATCAGAAGAAAAAGGGTTCTCAATAGATCAGTCTGCCAGACAATGATTAAGAGCTGATATGTCCTTGAAGACAGCTTCATAAGGTGAAGGAGTTTTAGCAGGGGTAGAGAAAGCTGCTCTTTCTAAGCTATCCCTTAGTTTGGTAAAATATATGTAGTACACGCATCTGGATTTTTTTCACTTTCTTTTGGGTGTTTTACTTTGTGGTAAGGCTTGATTATATACTTCAGATACAAAGAAAATCGTGTGATCCCATGAAGTCTTCTTTCCAACAGTGTAGGTTAAAATGATGTGCACATTTTCATATCTGGAAAGGCTTTCGTACCAGTCTGGCTGTGATGTTTCAGTGTTGTGCCTTAGTCTGAAAGTTAGGTGTCAGCCAGAGAATTTAAATACATGAAAAAGTTCCCACAGGGTAAGGAGTTAATGAAAGAAGGCTAAGCTAGCTCAAATTGCTTTGCCACAAGCTAAGAGCATGCATACAGGCAGCTGCCACAAATCAGCTGAGGTGTGTGGAGCTGTTGCACCACAATGACTTGTTCATTTGTATAAGCCCTTGACTGCGCTTTGAAATCTACTGTATTTTGATATAGTAAGCATCTTAGGTTGTAAATGTGTAGTTAATAGACTGTTTCTCTGTTTACTTTTTACTGTTCAATTTCCTCTGGCTGAACTGCATTAAACTACTGCATTTTAAAAAACAACACACTCATGATTGAGTTATGTTGATTTCACTTAAAGTTCTTAACTGATTTATATTATTGATTTTGTTTAGTATTAGATTACTAATGTGTATGTAGAATGATACATAGTAGTCATTCAACATTAATTATTAATAATGAGTCAGGTTAGAAGAAGTTAATTTAATACTCTTTAGATCGCACACAACCTGCATTTTCAATTTATTCTTTCTTTAGCACAGAGTCTGATAACGTTCCATGTATGAGTTGTAGCAGGTCACTAGCAGTAGAGTGAACTATTCCTTAACTCCAAGCTTGCTGCCAGAGCAAAGTTTAGATCTTTTGGATGTATCATCTTCCTCACACTGCTCTCNTGCTGCCAGAGCAAAGTTTAGATCTTTTGGATGTGTCTTCCTCACACTGCTCTGACTGTGTTTACTCAGTCACCGGCGCAGCCACTTGTGCCTTTTGTGCTGCCTGGCTGTGCTAGACTTCATGAGAACATGTTTTGTGCTGGCCAGTTTTACCCTACCAGAGACTAAGGAGTAGTTTAGGCTCCTCCACTTCCACCACTGAACTGCAACATGGCTCAAGCAAGCCCATTTTCCTAAAGTGCAGCATGATGGCATGTTAATTTGGTTTAAGTGCTAATGACACGGGTAGTGTTATGAAGGAGAAGACTGGACTGTCCTATAAGATACGGTCCTACAGTCTATACATACAACCTGCACTGCACCCACTTCTGTTTCCATTAAGAGTGTCTGAAATAATGTAGGGCTGCTGTGCAGCTCACCGGAATGCTGTTTCAGTGTGAAAATAGGGGTATTAGTTGCCTGCCTTGGGGAAGGGATAAAGGTCTTCAAATATGTTTGAGACTGCAAGATGTCCTTGGATTGTGTTGGAGGACGTGGAGAGCGGAGGAAAGCAATCCTGGTATAGTCTTGTCCTTATGCTTTTGGGAATTGACTTTTGCCTCATCCAGCTCAGATTTAATCTTGGAAAAAGCTAATTGGGACATTTGAATAGTGAGCTAGTGGGGGAGTTACAATTATGTGGTTTGATAACCAAGGGCCAGCGCTCAATTTTGTTCTCTAGCCTCTTTTGCTTGGCAATGTAGACACAACATGCAGCTCTTCTTTAGGATTCCAGAGAATAAAGGTGGCCTGAATCATTTCATTAACCTACTAACCATTTGTAAAAAGGTCTGCAATCCTTTTAGGCCAACATAGTGATTACTTGATAGCTTTATCATACACTTTCACACTACCACAGTGATTATTACCATTCAATCCTCTTAGGGTGTAAAAGTGAGATGATGCACAGGGAACGCTCAGCAGATTCAGTTCAGGAAACTTCTACTGTCATGAACAAAAAATAACCTATCCCAAGCAACAGTTGCCACAGCTTCTTTACCACTTAGAACAACTCTCCAATGTTTAGGCTAATATTCTTGAAGATGCTCAGGATCCTACTCTGTTGCCAGAGTTCATCCTTAAAGTTGTGCATGCCCCATCCCTGGAGGTGTTCCAGGCCAGTCTGGATGGGGCTTTGAGCAACCTGGTCTAGTGGGAGGTATCCCCCCATGGCAAGGGGGTTGGAACTAGACGATCTTTAAGCTCTCTTCCAACTCTAACCATTCTATGATTCTATAAAATCACAAAGCCTATCTCTTCCTCTTCCTCCTTCCCTCTATCTCTCTCTCTTCCTCTTCCTCCTTCCCTCTATCTCTCTCTCTTTGCCTCTGTGAGGTTTCTGGAAGACATTATTAACAATTCGATTACTTTGTCAAACCTTGAGAGATTTTCAGCAAACTGCCACACCTGCAAAGAAGCTGGAGGAAGCTGTTCAACTAGAATAGGTTATCATTAAAATGTGACTGGCATTGTCCTTGTCTGATAAATAGACCACTGACAGCCTATAGTGGATTACACTGTGCGCTCTCTTCTTCCCCTGTGAAACAGACGGCTTTTAAACACCAGATGAAGACACAGCCTTTCAAAGGCAGATTCCCTTCGCAACACGTTGTGTGTCACCCTCATTACCCTCTCCGATATCACTTCACTGAGATATGTAGATATCTAAATTGCAGTAAACAATTATTTCAAAATTTTAGTTATGAGCCATAGGTTATACCAATAAATTCAGCAGACTCTGGGAACTCTCAGGAGAGACTGAGGTCAGCTGTAGTGCACAGCATTAGGAAGGATGAATCACTCCCATCCTCCCATTTATCAAGGCTGATATCCATGACAGGCTGAAGGAGAACCAACAGAGTCATAGAAGAATACTTAGCCCCTGAATTAAAAGAGCATTTTGAATGCTTGCTATCAATGCCCAAGCCTACCCAAAACTCCCTTTGTCCTGCTCTGTCTTTTGTCAGATACTGATGAAGCACCACCCAAGGTCTGTAGCACCAGTCCAGGTTTGTTTTCATGTCATATCAGCATTACGAACATGCTCTCTGTTTAGGCATTTGAGACTTTTTCAGTTAATCTCAGAATTACATGTCTGTAAATCTTTGACTTTATAAGTGAGGAAGACTGGAGCTTAAATACTATAATGAAAGAAATTTTGGTTGGTCCTGTCCAGTGCAAACTGACCAAGTGATTAAATTCTCAAATGCAGATACACTTGATCTTTACACAAGATAGGATCATAGATACTGCTGCTGATTGAAGGCAGCCTGAAATCTCTGTAAGCATTCAGCTGCTGGGTGAGGGAATACTTTGCACCATCAAAACTGTGGAGTCACACTATGTATGAACTTTAAAAAAAATAATCCACAGAGCAGGAAAACATAGTTCAGATTTGAAGTCCTAAATCTTGTTGAAAGACAGGCTGTTGTGAATATTGTACAGTTACAGGTGAATAAGGCAACAGATAAATCATTAACAGATTCTTTGTTTCTTTTGACTTCAGTTTCCCTGATGTGGATTAGGGGAAATTTCTTCTGGGGAAACAGGTCAAGAGTTATTGGATGAAAAAAATACTGTAGGCAAACATGGCATAATTATTCTGTTGCCAGTCCCACAGTAACCCTCCCTCAAAGGAAAATACATTGCAGTATTCATTTACAAGATCTTTTACCAGTCTTGTGTGATAAATGTCATTTTGACTTAGTCTGGTATCCTGTTTTGTTTTGAGATGATACTTCTTTGCAGTTTAGTTTTATTAACGTAGCAAGTTAGAGAATGATGTTCTGGATCCACATAGTGAATTATTCATTACATTTCAAATACTAAGTTGCCATCAAATGCTTTGTGATCTGCATTACATAAAGTCATGCTGAATCTCTAACGTCTGGACTGCCTGTGTAATGAAGAACCTCTCAGACAGTTTCAATCAAAATACACTTGAGAGAAAGCAGACATGGTATTTTTATAAGCATCATGAGTACCCTATAGTTTTATTTTGTTTGTTTTTTTTTTGTTTCCTAAGCAGGAAGAATCCTCCGAGATCACCACATCTCTTCCTAGAGGCGCCTGCTCAAACACAAAAGTTTTGATTTTAAAGTTATTATAATTACGTCATTTAGTGAGTTTGTAGGGCTGCTGTTACTGATAAAGCTGTTAAAATAATGTCTTACAGATCTCTAATTTCTGAGACTAAGACCATACTCTTGCTACTCTTTGTAGGAAATGTGAGGCTGGGTTCAAAAATCAAAACATCTCTGTAACATGGCCTTAGCTCGCAGTCAGAAATACATGCTCTCTTCCACTTCCTGTGTTTTCTTAGAAAATAAAAATATAAAAGCCCAGGACTCATAAGAATAAAAGAATAACTTTTTAAAAGTTGAAAATATGCAGACATCAGTAAGGAAGTAAAATGTTTAAGAGGTCTAAATCAGAAGAAGGGAATGTTTGTTATTTTTATACATTAACTGGATTTATTGATTGAGCTTTTAGCAAAAAATCTGTCTTAAAATTTTAATGTTTATTTTAACATCTGAATGACCTGATCTCAATTTTAGCATATCAGTTTCATGGACACAAACAATGGAAGACAAAAGTGTGGTTTATTCAGACGCATGGGATTTGTTTGTCTTGCTTCTTTGTCCTTGGAGGTCTGCAAGAGGAAACCGCACTCAGAAGTAAAGCTATGCTTCATGCTGTGCCTTTAGCTGTTTCCATGGCCAGTTTTGCGTCCTTAAACATTCAGAGACAAGAGTCTCCTCGTGACATGCTGTAATTCCCGGTCATTCTTAACGGCTTCTAAGCTGTGATTCAGCGTTAAGTCACTAGGTGGCATGTGGCAATGAAGGAGAAGGAAGTTAATACTGGGAAGTTCTGGTGAGCGCAGCTGGCGCTGGCTGCCTTGGAATAAACGCGTTAATGTACTGCCATCTGCCTCTGTTTTATTCACTTGTTGGACCACAGACCATAGCTGTCTATTGCTCAACATGCTTTTCCTCATAAATGATACTAAAATGTGTTCAAATATTTCCTTTTGGTAACTTTATGAAAAATCATCCTGTGTGCCTGATGGTTGTAGAAATTGAGTCTTTTCCGCCTCTCCCATCCTCTGCCTACTAAAAGCAGACACAGTCTGCTTCTTGGTAACAACATAACTAATGTATACAGAAATAAAGGGATAAATTAGGCCCATGCTGGGGGCAGGGAGAGGGGGGAGAAGGAGATGCCAGTATTCTAGTGCATATATGGCCACGTTATTCTGTGACTCTGGTATGATTCAAATAAGATATTGTTATTCCAAGCATTAATCTTACAAAAGAGAAGTTTCTACCCAGCTGTACATGAGATTGAAAGGAAATGAGTCCACCGGTTAATACAGCTGTGTATCATGGAAATCTGTGTAAAGGTGGTAGTTCTGCTGGTAGAAGCACAGATAGGATACATATCCCTATAGAAATAAGTTATAGAAACACCAGACAGGTATAAAACTCCTCCATTTCATGGTGACCACAGCCAAGGCTTCTAGTGATTCCACATACCCAGACAACTCTTCCTCATTTGTGAGAACCAGGGCCTGTGATGGGACATGTTTTCTGGTGGTTTAAGAAGACAATATCCACTTTTTCTTCTTGATTTGCTTAGAATATGAGAGATGGGCACCACAGTGCTGTGCCTTTTGGCTCTGTGGTGGATTAACCTTAGCTGGCTGCCCACCAAGCCACTCTATCACTGACCGTCCTCAGCAGGACCAGAGGAGAAAATAAGATGAAAAACTCATGGGTCGAGAAAAAGACAGTTTAATAAAGGAAAGCAAAAGCCTTGCAGCGAAGCAAAGAATGCAAAAAGATTTATTCTCTACTTCCCACCAGCAGGCAATGTCCAGCCACTTCCTGGGAAGCAGGACCTCAGTACCTGCAGCAGTTGCTCCGGAAGACAAATGCCTTAGTAACGAATGTGCTATCCCTTCCACCACCCCTGCCTTCATCTTAGCTTTTATGCTATCATTGGCATATGGTATGTGTCCTGGTTTGAGGTACACAAACCATGACAGTCTGGGATGCCATGTGGATCCTGGGTGTGGGTCAGGGCAATCCCAAGCACAAATACAGGCTGGGCAGAGAACGGATTGAGGACAGCCCTGAGGAGAAGGACTTGGGGGTGTTGGTTGATTAGAAGCTGAACATGAGCTGGCAATGTGCACTTGCAGCCCAGAAGGCCAACTGTATCCTGGGCTGCATCAAAAGCAGTGTGGCCAGCAGGGCGAGGGAGGTGATTCTGCCCCTCTACTCTGTTCTGGTGAGAACCCACCTGGAGTACTGTGTCCAGCTCTGGGGCCCCCAACATAAGAAGAACATGGACCTGCTGGAGCGGGTCCAGAGGAGGGCTACGAAGATGATCAGAGGACTGGAACACCTCTCCTACGAAGACAGGCTGAGAGAGTTGGGGTTGTTCAGCTTGGAGAAGAGAAGGCTCTGGGGAGATCTTGTAGAGGCCTTCCAGTACCTAAAGGGCCTACAGAAAAGGTGGTGAGGGAGTCTTTATCAGGGAGTGTAGTGATAGGACGAGGGGTAGCGGTTTTCAACTGAAAGAAGGTAGATTTAGATTAGATATTAGGAAGAAATTCTTTACTGTGAAGGCGGTGAGACACTGGAACAAGTTTCCCAGAGAAGTTGTGGATGCCCCATCCTTGGAAGTGGTCAAGGCCAGGTTGGATGGGGCTTCGAGCAAACTGGTGTAGTGGGAGGTGTCGCTGCCCATGGCAGGAGGGTTGGTACTAGATGATTTTCAAGGTCCCTTCCAACTCTAATCTTTCTATGATTCTGTGAATGTCTCTTTTGTCAGTTTGGGTCAGCTTTTCTGGCTAGGTACCCTCCCAGCCTCTTGCCCACCCCTAGACTACTGGCCTTTGGAGCTGGGCTGTTGGAGTGACAGCCTTGATGCTGTGCCAGCACTGCTCAGCAGTAGCCAAAATATCAGTGTGTTATCAGCACTGTTCTGGCTGCAAATACAAAACACAGAACTATGAGGGCTACTATGGAGAAAGTTAACTTCTTCCCATCCAGACCCAATATAGGCTCTTGTCTGTTCCTGAACCATGAGCTCTCAGTAGGCTGCTCCATAGCAGAGGTCTGTCCTCCATAGTTGCTCCTTTGTGTCTGGAGCAGTCCTCACTGCATGTCTTTTCCACCTGTGTTCATGTAAGAGCCTGTCCATGCCCGTTTATTGCCGCAATCCAGGTGATGGAGCTATCCTGCCACATCTCTCTCATCCCAGTGGTATCAGAGCTCAGTGTCTGTGTACAGGATTCTAATTTCTTTTGTTTACTTCATAGGCTACTGGCACTTGAGATGAGTTCACAGTCACCTTTTTGCTCTCAAGGGGAGTGTGAGACCCTTTTCCATCCTCCATCCATGGAGCTTCCCCTCATCCCTGTTCCCCCATTTCTTTGGGTTTTTTTGGGCTCCATCCCCACTGAGCCTAGTTTAAAGTCCTTCTCACTAGGTCAGCAGTCCTGCTGGCAAAGATAATCTTGCCTCCTGCCTGCATTGAGTGGATCTTATCTCTTCTCTCTGCAGAAGTTCTCATCCCTTGAAGAGGGATCAATGGTCAGAGCAGTTAAGGACCTGATAGTGACTCCCAGCTGAGCAGCTGGGATTTGACTTTCTGGTGCATCCTCTGTGATCCATTCCTTTCCTTTTGACAATTAGGATCAAGGAGGATACTGTCTGGGCAGCTATACCTTTCATGATAGCCCCTAGAGCCACCCTTTATCTGCTCAAGGTCTCCTTTGGTAGTATTATTAATGCCCACAAGTATTATAAGCAAAGAAAATTTCAGGTTTTGTCCAGTTTCATGGTGCAATTCTTTGATGTATGCTTTTTAAATACAGATTAGGGATCATTAGAAAGTTTTCTTCTGAAGCCATGTGTACATCAGAGGTGGCAAAACATCCCATCAATTTGGCATCATTCAAGAAATAGATCAGATGATGCATGAAGTCATAAAAAAAGAAGAGAAGTGGAGCCTCCATTAGTCAGAAGGAAAGAAAATACTTGGAATTTAAGCAGACAGCTGAGGTAACACATTATTTCTCAGTACAGACCTTATCATTAACACAGCCAAAAAAATCCCTCTTATAATGAAGTAAACATTCGTTCTTTCTGGATAATTTAAGTGCAGAGTCAGGAGGTCATTTAAGGTTAAGCAAGAGATTCATAAAACATAGTCCCGCTCTGCCTGTGTTGATACATAAATTACCCCTACATCTGTGATTTTTCCTGTTACTTTGACTGTTTGTGTGTAGTTATTCCTGCTCTTTCTTGATCTGATACATCTCCTTCTGAACCTGACCTTGATGAACCACTCTGAGTTTTTATTATATATTATGTCCCAGTTTTTGGAGATGGCTAAAATTAAATTTCTCTTTAATAAGGTGATCTGTCTTAGCAGACATTGATTATCTACTTAAACCAGTATTTAATCACTTTTAATAGGACTGCAAAGTATCTTCATAATGTAGTGAGGAATAAGAATTGTGAAGGGAGAGAAAAGGGGAAAAGAGATGTGTTTGATTGTCACTGAAAATGTATCTAGAATTAGCAATGTATTTTAGGATTCAAATAAGTGAATTAGGTTGTCTACATTTGATTAGTTGTCCAGACTGTCTTCATAGCCAATGAGTCTGATTCAAGATGCTTATTTATCTCTATTAACTCTAAAGGGAGCATTGCAAACTAGTTCAATTGTAGTTGTCTGAAGTTAAGTGAGATGTATCCTACCCATGAGGACGAAACGTTTCACTACTGAGGAAAACTTTGTTGTTGGTAGCTGCTCATCAACGGGACCAACCTAAACATAACTTGTTTCAAAATCACGTAGCATGAGAACTATCTTTCCTAATTTTGTATGTCAAAGTCCAAGCCAGACGCTTTTAGAATGAATTCACTTCACCTGTTTTTGACATTTGTATTAGGATGAGTTGAATCATGGCTTGGGCATGTGAACAGAGACAGTCATGCTATTATTGTCTTCCCTTACAAGAACACTGTTCCTTGATGTGCATGATGTGGTTGCTTGCAAATGGTTTATCTTCGTATCAGCAATAGTCCTGATTATTTTGACTCCAGTTGTATGAGAATTGGTACCCTACAGTAACGCCTGTCCTGGTTTGAGTAACACAGGACTAATTTATCTTCTAATGCTTGGGAAAACTGCACTTTTAAAAGACACTAGTGTCTGAATTTGTGAAAATATTTACTTTATAGCCAGCTATGGTATGTGGGTTTCAAGCTCTCTGTGTTTTTGAGCTCACCAAGTACAGGGATGAGGAGGAGGGGGATCTGGGCACTTGACCCAAGCTGGCCAACAGGATTACTTCATACCATGAACGTCACATTCAATATAAATTAGAAAGTTTGCCACAAAGTGCTCTCTCTTCCTTAATGGCTGCGATCCAGAGAACTTCACTGCCCTGGTGCTGGACACCTGAGGCCTGCCCTTCCTCCTGAAGCCGTAGCAATCGCAGTGTCTGACATTTGCTGTCCACTGCTGGGAGTGCACAATTTCGTACTACGAAGATAGAATTGTCTGAGTATAATCCTTGTATATTTTATATTGGTATCGGGATCAATATTGGTTCTTTAGTGTTATTTATGTTAACTATCTCATCTTATTCTATTAAATCTGCTTATATTTCAACCCCTGGGTTTCCTTTGTTTTTCCTGATTCCCCTTCCTGGGTGAGGAGGATTCATCAGGTGAGAGAATAATTGTCTAAATGACAATAAATAGTTGTGGGTTTCTCAAACCATAACAATACCAAAGGGAGTATTTCTGCCATTATCAAGGGTAGTTCAGTAGAGACTGAAATATGATGGTAGTACTTCTCCTATATATTTCCAAGTGTTTCCAACACGCTACCACTTGAATTTGCACTTAGTTCAATGTAATGTTTGTTGCATTAGCATAACTTTTATTCATCTCCACTGAGCTCTGCTAATTTTTTTACTATTTTTTTTTCTTTTTTGTGCTCATAAATTCTTAAAAAGTGGCTGGTGGCTGCTGTGAAAAGAGAAGATAGTCCAGAAAGGGCTTTGATATATAGTCTTTTTAAAGTTTGTTAAAGATAGACTATAAAACATTTAATATTTAGAAATAAAGTGATTGTCTGTAATGCAAACATTAACATACAAATTTACAAATGGGATGGACTGCTACTTTTAATATGGTCGTTGTCACAGCTCTTGTTTTGGCTTAGGGATATATCTGATAAAATAGCCAAGAATCAACTATCACATTATATTCCTCCTTTCTATGCATGTTATTTCTAACCTTATTGTCTTATTTTTTCCCAGTTACAGTCATACAAACATACCTAGATTTACCAAGTACCTTCTGTTATCAGGGAAATGGGAATTTAGGCCAGTTTTCCATTTCATAGTCCAAAAATTACTTCCTTTATTCAAATACTGTTTAATTACTTAAAAACTGAGTGGCCATTAGATGTTTGAAGTAGATAAACAAATCACTGTCCATAAACAAACTTAGAAAATGTCATTGGGCTAAATTTCAATGAATTGATCTTAGGTAATCAGTTAATCATGAGCATTATCTCTTTAGAAGAGGACTGTTTTTTTAATGTGCAAGGCTTCCCAGTTTTATCCATGGTTAGACACTTGGCTTAACTGATCAACTCCAGTCAAATTGAGACATTAATAGGGAAAGTTCACAATACTGCCGTAAGAACCATAAACATTACTAATAACTGAAATTTTCACTTGAGATTTGTTGTAGGAGTATGTTTACTGTTGGGCTAAATAACACACACACACACTCACACACACACACACACACACACACACACTCACCCCCCTCCATTTAAAGAACAGTTTTAGAACAGAATGATGTCTGGTTTTGAATTCAAGCCACAACTTTAATTTTAAAATCATAGTTTTCTAGTTTGCTCCAATGTTTTTCCTACTGGTGAAGGTGCAAACATCCTACTATAAACAAATCAAGGATGTACTGAGGAACATAAAGAACTGCATAATGTAAAAAGTCCCACACCAATGAAATAATTGTAATTAAGTTTTAACACCATTAGTTATATCCTTTAAACATTTTGAGACTGAAATGTGATTTACTTGGTCTTTTGTAGATAATTACTATCAAAAGTATATAAATCATCATTTTGTAGTGAATATATCTCCTGTACAATGAAGAGTTTAAATAGGTATAAATGTGCTTTAAATAGCTGCGAATGCAATTTACATTGTGGGAGTTTATTTTCTTGGCACAAAATTACCTCGCTAATAGAGATGAGCAACTTCAGGAGCACTTCAGGATGTCAAAATACAACCCTGTTCCCAGTCAGAGAGAGAAGCTCACTTCGGGGAAGTGGGAAGTCCCAGCTGATGCAGAACCATGAGTCTAAAACAGGATCCTCAAGTGCTGTGGGCTTGACATTTTGCTTCTGCTTCCTACAGCTGGTGGCCAGAAGCTATAGCCTGGTATGGTGGCTCACCCGACTACAATCTGGCTGGTTTGGGTATCTGTTCGGCAGGGAAAACTTTCCAAATTTTGCCAGTAATGATACAGTTCCACGGGACATTTTGGTTGGTGAATCGTGGATACAATGATCTGGCGAATTGGTGTTACTTTTAAGCTTGCCGACAGTAGCACTGATTAACCAAATATGGACAATTCTATGCAAGTGACCTTGCTATTAGTGAAATGCCTATTTTCTGAACGTAAGTCATCACTGATTGTCTTGACAGGATCTACTAACCCAGAAAAATATGTATAAAAATTTTGTATCTATCTCAAAGACACAGACGATTAAGGAGGGCTGCCTGCATTAAGGAACCATTGAAGAACCATCCTGTGATGTGACATCATCTAGAGGCATGATTCAATTAAGTGAAAGGTCTTAAGGATTAATTTGTGCTTAGTGAGGCTAATCTTCATTTGCTTCTTTAATAGTCAATGGAGAGAGAGAGACAAAGGCTTCTCAGCTGCTAATTTAGTCTACAAAGTTAGGTTCTTCCAGGGGATGATTCAAAGCAGGATCCTGCCTTTTTCTCAATCAATTGTACAAGGGACAGGACTTTGTTAGTGCTATTGAGATACTCCCTGAAGACTTGCCTTTTAACAAAAGCAAACACACAGTAAAATACATCAGTCTTGTCCAAAACCTCCCCCTGATTCCAGTATTTATATATACTTCAAGCTTTTCTCTTTTCGCCTCTTTCTTTGTTAGGTATTACCTCCATGTAGACAGTAACAGTCACTTGTATCGTCACTGTAGATAATCATCCTTTCGGTACAACAAGGCACCTACTCTTCATTGAAAAGTATAATTTAAAGTTATCAAAATCAAGTCGGAAAAAAAATCTAAGGGAAAGAAAGAATCAGTATATACATGGAAATTTCAGTCAACTGTTTTAGCCCTCACAATCCCTTCTTTGTCATAGCGGCAAAAAGATATTCATACAACAGGATAAGCTAATGATGTAAGCAAGCTTATATTACTAAACCTTCTTAGTTTCACCTCCTTGCCCATTTCTTTACCTGCTTTCTTCTTTTTTTTTTTTTTTTTCTGTTGTCATATCTAAAAGTGAACCGAGGGAAGATTTTTATCTTTTTACCAGTTCCATACTTTGCTGAAATGCAAATATACAATTTATATTGTCAAAGCAGGCACACAGTACTTAGATGCCAGGTGAAGTGAAAATATAAATGCTAAACCACAGTGTCAGTACAGAGTGTTTAGATAAGGTTACTCTTTAGAAATTACTGCAGAGTCAAAACCTGTAGTTGTAGTTTAAACCACACGTCAATTTGCTAGCCCCTGAGTACCTTACCTCTGTTCTTTATTTCTGGTCTCACCAATAAACAGAGGAATACAATTTTGTTACAAAAGGTCAGAAGTTTATAACATGTTGCCTCAACAATTGATGAAAATATCTAACTCTTCTTAATCTAAAAATGAATGTTGCTTTTAAAAGGTCAAATTATATTAGATTATTTGTATTTTTCAGCTTGGCGGTAGCATCTGAATCACTTGGAGTAACAGAAGTCACAGTATACGTACACAGTCAAAAATTAAAGGAATGGAGAGTTAGAAGTTCTACTTTAAAGAAAGCACATTAGATTTTTCATAATAATACATAGATTTTCAAAAGCGATTAACATTTTTTTAAATGTCCATAACACTCTTCAGAAATCAAGCCCTTTTATCATGACTGAATATCAACACAGTCACTTCTGAAAATGGGGATTCTTTCACAGTTGTAGGTCTGTGTGTCTCTCTCGTTACTACCAGTGTTATGAACAGCATGAAAAAACTGACAGTTTTTTATTATTCTATGGTTTAAGTCTTGTTAAGACAGCAAGGTGATAAGTTCAAAGGTGCCCTAAGTGAACAGCTAATTGTGCATCAACCGGTCTCTGTGCCAGCAAAGACAATGCAAACGGAGCTCAAAGGAAAAACAGATGATCTAAAGTTCCAGTGGTAAAGTTCATTAAATAATGTTTTATCAGAGAGAAAGAAGCACACTTATAACATACCAATATCACCCAGCTGGCATATCACACCAAATATAATTTTTAAGAAACACCATATAAATATTATGATGTTTAATTAAATTAATAGATTTTTTTACATTAAAAAATAATTTCCATCAAAATTGTCAGAACTGCATGGCTGAATAATTTATTGTACATTGCAAATAGAACAAACTCCAGGACTTTGAATTAACCTTTAAAAAACCTTCTATCTAAAACCCAAACGTTAATCACTAAATTAAAAAGTAAAGATTTAGGTATTCTGCTTCTGAAGAGGTAACCACCCAAGGAAATAATCTCTTTGAAGGCTCTAGTACAGTCCTGTCACAATCATTGAGAATCAGTAGAAGCTTTAGAAGGGCAACAGAGTAGATAATTTAATGAAAAAAAAGAGTAGTTTTTATTTTATGAGTCATTCATGATAAGAAAAAAAATGGGTCAAGTTAAAAATACATGGAAAGTGACTGTTAAAAATGACATAATTTTAAGATTAAGCTAAGGATTGAAGAAAATTTAAAATCTGAAGGTAAAGAGGAAATCTAGTTGGTTACATCTACTAATCTTATCATTACCATACATTTTCTCAAAAAAACCAGTTCATTTCTCTGTTCATGAACACAGGAAAACCTTTCAGTTTCCCATATGAGTGTATTTGCAGGTTAAGAAAACGGGTACAAGCTTGCTCTTCTGAAATATAATTTTGGTTGGGTTTTTTTTTTGTTTGGTTTTATTTGGGTTTTTGTTTGTTTCTTTTTTTTTTAGTGTCTGTACACAGTTAAAAAATTATTTTTAATATGTATGGGAGAAACAATTTAAATTGAAAATTACCTTTTACAGATGGCATTGTTTCACTCTTAATTTTCTTTGAAAGAAAGAAATCAAGATATATTGTTGTAGGCATCTTGAAAAATGTTAACAGAAATGTAAAAGGAAAGCTGGCAAAATTTACAAATATCAAATTAATCAGTAAAGGTGCAATCCATCTCACTCACTGAAAATGATGCTTTTATTTTAAGGTATATATGAAGGCTTACATTCATAAGTGATGCAAAGAAAGAGGTCATCCAGAATGATGTATCCCGCCTATGGGATCTGAAAATCATTGAATACTTCATGAGGATTTTCACTTATATTATGAATAGAATTTGTTCTGCTTTTAATAAATATGAAGGACAAGACAATTACTACAGGTAAAAGATAATTAAAATGAAAAAATAATATTTACTTTCTACTAAACAGTTCATCTCAGCAGCTTTATTTCCTAATGTGAGATGGTTTAGACAATGCAAAAGAAGTAGATAGTTTCATTTATTTTTAGGGCCTAAACATCTACTGTGTCTACAGACATTCTGTTTTCTAAAACATATTTTCAGCCTTAAAAGCATCAGATGCCTTGTAGAGACTGTTGGCTGGAGCTTAGTGCAATAAAATTGCACTAATTTCTGTCTTCCAGCCAGATGTCTCCACCAGACTATGGAATCCTTAAATATTTTCTCTTATAGCTGACTTCAAAACTTGAGGTAATTGCTTTATCACAGAAGGTTGGGAAATGTATGTCTGGCACACAGGTTGAGTCCTGAAATAAGTACAGGCTTATGTTTTATGCATCTCTTGAAGATAAATTAGCTTGCTTCAGGAATTTTGATCTTGAAAGATTTAGCTTGGGAAAATACGGACGTTCCTTTATCGCCCATTCCAACTGATGCTTCTGTTAAGTATTTCTTTTCCTTTTATCAGAAACTCTCTTGTAGGAACCCTACGTGCCACAGAAACATCAGCACACAGGTGTGGATAGTGGACAATCTTTTGGGGACAAAAGAGAAAAAAAAATGAAGGGGATTTTACTGGTTTGTTTTGGGAGTTTTCTCATGTCCCTAGAGCCAGTTCTGGATATGATGACCAACATGACAATCATGCACACTACAGTCATTTTGATACTCTTTTTGCCTGTCACACCAGCAGTCAAGGCCCGCCACAACTTAGATGTTTGGGAATTCCCACCCCAAAATGGGCCTTTGCTGCTATATGCAGATGGGCCAGGTCTCTACAACCAGCCTTTTTCGTGTAAGCCTGCAAGCACAAAAAGAAATTAATTAGGAAAAGACTCTTGAGCAGTGTGTCAGTCCTCTACTGTGGAAGGCGTTCACTGCTTACCCAGCCACCATTCTTCATTTATCCGGTTATACACGCCAGATCTCCCCAAAATGCATCTCTGCCTGAAAGAGACTGAAAAACGACTGAAAAATATCATGTTAAGAAAAACATTACAAAAGAAATCTTAGGGGAAGAAAATTTAAACACAGATCATCCTGAAATGCCTCAGGATAGTTTAGGAAGGTGACTGTCTCTCTTTTCCTTTCTAACATACCTAAGCTAAAGTCTTCAACTTGCTGCTATAACAATTTCCTTCCCAGTTCTCTGTGATTGGGCTTTTGAATGATCCTACTCTGTTTCTTGTTTTTTTTTAGGCTGAGCCTTTTAGCTTTTTTCACCAGCGTTTCCCAATTTACATTTTTTTTGCTGTGGTCTTTGATTTGTTTACAATCTTCTTAGAGGTTTTAGGCTGTTTTCTCACTCTTATCTTTCTGAAGACACATTTGTGAAACTGCATAGCTGATGTCTCAAGAAACCGTAATTTTTTAATCACCATAGAAGACTTCAATATTAATTTTGCTCTAAGTGCTGTATAAAGACCAATCATCATTCAACAGATGGCAAATTGGGAACGGTATCATTACAGAAGTGTTTAACTTCTTAAATACTGCATTGGAGAACAAATGCGACTAATAATGGCATTAGTGCTGAATAGCCTCAGCTATTCAGATTTGTGACAGCTGGCAGATTTCTTTGCTAAGTCATTATGAATCAACAAGAAGTGGTGCTAAGTTTATACTCATCTGGATATCCTTGACAGGATCTAATAGAAAATAACCTTAAATCATTTAATTTAAATTAATCAAAAAATAAAGGAGTTCTGTAACAAACGTATGTGGTTTGAAGTGGTCAGATTTCAATGAATTTAGGGAATTAGTGACGCTGCAATGAGGAGCTAAGGGTATTGATTCACAGAAATTCCAGGACTGCTTCACATTCAAAAGAATGATCAGTATCCTGGAAAAATCTTGTGGAAAGGCGTCGTGACTATTGCTGACTGTAAAATCAACTGTAAGGTTATTAGGAGTAAACTTGGAAGGAGGAAGATAGAAAATACTAGTTAGGAAAGAAAAGTCTTAAGTGCAGGTATAAAGTTCCCGAAGTAAGTTTGAGTTAGACTGCTGCAAGAGAAATAAGAATAAAACCTAAAAGCAGTTTTAGCTTTATAAATATCTGTGAATCAAGAAAAAGTACAGCTTGAAAGAGCTACCTCATACGCCAGAAACAGTGTAACCACATTAGCACAGCACTCTGCCAAAGCCGATATACTGTCCTCCTCCATTTTCCCTCAGGAAGATGGTATAAAACATGTAGGGAAAAGCATACGGAATGTGAGTGTGTACCCATAGAAAGGGAAAGTAAAAGTCAAAGATTCAACGGCTGAAGTCAGAAACACTTGAACATTTCTGTCACAGGACCCTGGAAATCCCAGATCTGGAAACGGATATCTTACATGGATCTACAGAGTTAGAAGAGAAACTGCTGAAAAAAAGCTTTTTTAAAAAATATGAAAAAAAACCCCAACACAACCACAAAACTCCCCTGGTCAAGTACAGGCCTGATCAACTGACTTAAACAGCACGGCAGGGAATGGAGAAGAATGAATACGGCCATCCAGATGATGATTGTTTGCAACAATGAACATTATTACTTCTGCTGTACACGTTTTGATCTATGTTACTACTTATTTTAACTGTCTACTCATCCCTTTTATATAAAAGTGGGATGTTTAGGGCAAAGTGGAAAGACATTGAAATTATATAAACCTTATACCCGAATTTAGACATGAAGGTTTTGGAAAGATACATCTTCACCATTAACTTGTAGAAATGGGACAGCTGCTTCTTATTTTATTGTATCCAAACTGAAGTCAGAACAATTTTCAAAGATTTTTGTCTTGACCAGTATATTTAAGTAACACACTTCCTGGATACAGTCCAAACTCAGCATGCATTATACAGAGATTAATGATTTTAATTTGTATCTACTGTCATCAACTGATTTGTAAGGAATTAAATCGAGTCATTCGTTAAAGATTTCCAGGTAAAATAAGAGATTAAATTACCCCTAAACTTTTTTTATTATATCAAAGCAACTTCTCTGGTAATAAAAATAAATTTAAGAGATCAAAAAAACCTAAGAATATTGGTCATACAGATTATGTTTTTAAAAGTAACAGGGTCACAAACTTTCTGGTTCATATTTAAATCAGATTTACATTCATTTGGAGTCTTACCATGGGTTTTAAGGAAAAAAGATTTCAAGCATTAATCATATGAAATAAATATCCCAATCCTTTCTCAATTGTACTTCCACATCAGTATTATATTGCTTTTCGGTGATTTTCACAGAAAAAGAAATAATGTTTAAAAGACAGCATAAAACAGTCCTATAGAAAATGGAAAAGCCTCCTGTAAAGAAAAACAAACAATAGTATTTTATAAGTCACCCAGATATTCAGATATTTTGGATCATACAACAAAAAAAACCCCAAACAATAAAACAACCCTGCCCCCGCCCCCCAAAAAATAATAAAAAAAAATCAACAGATTAAACAGTTGCAAGCTTTTGCACCTAAGACAAAGGTACATAGGCAGCCAGCTAGGAGACTTCTATCTCTCATTTAAAAAATCCCAAAACTACTCTGGTCAGGAAATTCAGCAATCTGGAACACTGTGTGGCAATTTGGTATTGCCTGGAGAGGACTGCAGTGATAAAAAATCATGGAAAGAGTACCTGGCAATCTAAATACTTTATTTTACACCGTGGCACGTTGTTTTCATCCTTATAATTTACACAGATGAATGTGTAATGCTATACTTTTTAGGATTACAGTTACTGACTTCATTTTCTGCACGCTTTCATCAGTGAATCTCAATGATAGGTCCTTTGGGACTTGCTATATGGCTTCAATTTCTGGTATTCAATAGTACATAGGCAGACACAGCCTTGACCGAAATGCAGGGGTGAGAAAATGGGAGAATGTTCATGCAGGCACAGGCCATAATGTCATTGCAGAAAAGGGGTGCAGCAGTGGATGGTAACGGGAAGCTCCTCTGTTCTTCTCTCAGTCCAGTCCCTGCTCAGTGTGGAGTTGGTGTAGAACTCTGAGTCACCTGTGTGGCTTGAACATTTGAACCCAGCTCTCCCAAAGCAGGTCAGGATGCTGGATTACCGTTTCTGGTAAAAACAAAATTCAAGTGAGCAAAATTGCTGTTGCCTTTGCTGGGCTTTTTTAGGTTAAGGGAGAAGTTTCTAGATGTCGTGGGAGACATGGTGTTTTCCCTATTAATTTTCCTGGTTCTTCATGATCAAGTAAAAGTCTAACTATTTATTTGCTCATAAAAACACAACGAGGAAAACATGAACCTATGTGTTGTATATATGCCTTTATTGTAAAAAAAAACCCAACCAAAAAAAGAGGGGTGAACGCATTGTTCAGGATGACATGTTCATAATGGGTAACAATAGTGTTCGCAAAGTTGAGTAATTATATCTACAGTGTTTGTCTGAGTTTTAAAACCATTTTATGTTTTCTTTTTATACTGCTCCAGGGAGATAAAACTGATACATTGTATGCTCAAAGAAATGTAATGGAAGCTATTTAACGTCTCATTTCTGTGTGTATCTTTTCTTGCTTACAGAAGGACATTTTTAAGGCAACCTTTGTTGTAAAAACTGCCGGTTTTACACTCCTTTCCAAGACATTTGTATTGGTTGGCCGAGCTGCTGCCACCTCATGTATGAAGTGATGTCGAAAGCAAAAATAAGTTCCCTTGTACCAATATCATCAGCTGGTCTACATGAACATGGTCTACTCAACTGATTTGGCTTTAAACTGAATTGCAGAGACATAATGAATCATTTGCAATACCAACCGTTGTGCCAGTGCACAGGACAGCCAAGCACTTCAAAGAAAATTTTTGAAGGTTTCTCAGATTTTCATTCATAATGTTAACAATATGACACAGAGGAGATGGGGAAGTATTGTATAACTGCAGGTAAAGGATTTTTCCGAACTCGCTATGCCGACAACCTTTGTTCAGATGACAGTCCATGAAACCATTGCCCAGAGTCACTAGATTTCACAAAATCAACTATTTTCTTTTCATATGTCCTAACTTCTGTGTCATTACCTGAGAATGTGAGCTTTTAATTAAAAAGAAGCAAAGAAAAATAAAATTATAAGATTATTAGATAGAAAATTTCAAATGCATAAATCGAGAAGACTGAAGGCAAAAGGAGAACTAAGAGAGCTGGTTTTAAACTTGCCTTATGATTCAGAATGTTTTTTGAGTGCCGATGGACAACAACCCCCTATCAACAATAGTAACTGATTCTTTCATCCTGAGCTGAGAAAACAAGCACAGATCTTCAATAAAGGGTAAAAAGAAAAAGTAGTAGCTTTGCTAAATCATTATGGAGAATGTGGTCCCCAGTTGTGGACAGTGAATAAGCTACGTGCCAAGCAGCCCGTCAGGGACTCCTTAGTTCTTTGCTCAGGAGCTGCATTTAAGCCCTCGCCCTTGTTCTTTGCCCATGCAATGTTGCGGTTGTGCCTGTTCCCAGCCTTCAGCTGAGGAGCCCCTTTGCTCCAGGAGAGGAGTCCTGATCCAGCCTGTGCTGCTGTGCCTGAGGAAGCTCAGCATCAGTGGGGGCTTCCTCTGAACGCCACTGTCTCCACTTCCCCCACGTGGTGCCGAAGGTGACAATGAGGTGGACTGAGCAGTGTGCTCTTGCTAGTAAGGGCACTGCCCTGCTGTATGCGAGCAAGAAGAGCAGAGCAGGACCAGTGATGGGCACCACAGTCAGCCAAGAGTCCTGCAACCACTGGGCAAGTCTGCAGTAGCCAGTAAGTCTAAGGTGGAGCCAAGAAGTCGAGTCAGTAGGTCGGGAACAGGTTGGGCATGGTCATACCTACAGCATAGCTCAGGCAAGGGTCTGTGGGTCTGAGCATAAGTGCAGCTTCAGAGCTATTGGGCAGAGGCCTCCAGGAAGGCCTCCGTGAGGTCCTTCTGCCACCCAAGTTGTTCTCCCAGCAGTTTGTTGCTTTGAGCACAGGCAGCCTGACCTCCAGGAGGGAGGGGGGCTGTAAAGCCCCTGTGTGAATCCAGGCCCATGACTCCAACCTTGGCCTTTCTCCACTAATGCCATTAATGAAACAATGGGGCATATTCCTTTAAAGGGCAATGGACTTGGGGTAGCAGTAAAGCACAGGAAGGGCACTTAACACCAGTAAGTGGCCAGTAGGTACCTTCTGCCCCTCATCATAAGAAATCTCCAAGAAAACCCAAGCAAAAAAATCAGGAAAAAATTATAGATTAAAAATGCTATGATTTTATAAAATGATCTTGAAAAATTGAACTTTACGGTAGAAATTAGACAAGTCAGAAGTTGAACTCTCTGATACATTCATTATACCTACAGTTATACCTGCAGGTTGGTTCAAAATTATTATAAATCCCATGTGACTACTGAGAGGTGTAAGAACCATTCCAAAATTATCCTCTGTATTAGCAAATAAAACAGCTGAGATAATGCTATCAAACCAGATGGCAAATTCAAACTGTCATTTATCTCTGTGTTGAAATTTTTAGGTTGGAGTTGGTTATCTACCTACCTAAGACGAGATAGACAAAATGCAGCTTTGCTGGTAGGAACGTAAAAATACTGTATTGTTTTTACAGTAAGTTCTCAAACGGCTGCTAAACTTCACTCATCTTCACATTGCAAACCTATTAATTTACAAACCCATTAATTTACAATCGTTTTCATGTGTTTATTTTAGTGTTGGTTAATAACTCTTTTTGCTGTAGTGAAGAGTGTTAATAACTCTCCTGAACCTTTTGGTAAGGCACATAATAGAGATCGTGCAATAGTTTAATTACAGACAGTTGTTGCATGTAGTTCATTTCAGAAGTGCTAAGTGACCCATAAGTTTAATTCAGTGCAGTTTGGGACAGCAAGATCAAATTCTGAATTTATTGTGGCAAGGAATGTCTTGTTGGAGCTGAGAGCTATACTTTTATGCCAGCAAAGGCAAAAAAAAATCCTAGCCTTTTGTTTGTTTGTTTGTGTTTGTTTTTGTTTTTGCTTTGTTTTGTAGGCTTCTTTTTAATTGATGGAAAAATTAATTATAATTATTAAATCCATAAGGCATCTTATCACCCTCTGACTAATATTCACAGGAATGACTTTATTCTCAGTTGTCCCTGTGCAAGTGCAGTTGCACAGACCTAAATGGTTACTAAATTTGATACATTATTTTTATCTATAATTTTCAAAGGGACCTCAGTTCTATGTCCTTTCAGATGTGTAATTTTTTTTTGCAGAAATAATCTGTGTATGTTTTTCCATGAAGTACCTAACACATATACTCACACAAGACCCTACTACACACTGCCCTGCATATTTGAATAACATCTGTAGGAAAAATAAGTGCTAATGCATAAAAATGTCCATAAAACTTCTTTTATGGCAATGCTTTTGAGTGTATGAGTTCGTGAGAGATTTAAACATTTAAATCTTGTTTGGAAACTACAGTTATTGAAATATTTTATATGCATGACAAAACTTCAACTTGGGACTGGTCCAGGTGCTTAAGGATAGGTGACTGGAGGCAATTTTATAATTCTAAAGCATGCTGCCCATCCTGTTTTTGCCACTACAGAGAGGCACAGGTCTGCTGTACATCCTCTACCATCCCATCCTTCTGTCTGTCAGCTCTGTCCAAGTGTTTTGCCTAGTGTCAGAATGCAGTAGCTACTCTGCTCTGGTGAGACCCCACCTGGAGTACTGCGTCCAGCTTTGGAGTCCTCAGCACAAGAAGGGCATGGACCTGTAGGAGCGGGTCCAGAGGAGGGCCATCAATATGATCAGAGGGCTGGAGCACCTCTCCTACGAAGACAGGCTGAGAGAGTTGGGGTTGTTCAGCTTGGAGAAGAGAAGGCTCTGGGGAGACCTTGTAGAGGTCTTCCAGTATCTAAAGGGGGCCTACAAGAAGCTGGGGAGGAACTCTTTATCAGCAAGTATAGTGGTAGGACAAGGGGTAACAGTTTTCAACTGAAAGAGGGTAGATTTAGAATAAATATTAGGATGAAATTCTTCACTGTGAGGGTGGTGAGGCACTGGAACAGGTTGCCCAGAGAAGTTGTGGAGGCCCCATCCCCGGAAGTGTTCAAGACCAGGCTGGATGAGGCTTTGAGCAACCCGGTCTAGTGGGAGGTGTCCCTGGGCATGGCAGGGGTGTTGGAACTAGATGATCTTTAAAGTTCCTTCCAACCTAAACCATTCTATGATTCTATAATAAAAGATATTCAGCTTCCTGAAAAACATTAATTTGAAAAATGGTACTGCTGCATGGCATCGTAAGAAAACATTGGGAAACTTTTATAAAGGTTTTGGTAGCTGCTAAGCTATTTATGGTCTGAAATTATGCATACAAATATATATTACATGATCATCGATATCACATTCTTAGACTATATGTAGAAATTTCAGCTGCTGGTGCTAAAAGCTGTGAAATATGTTTCCAATACTAGCGGAACAAGAGCAATAGTCCATGAGGTGAAAATAAATAAAAAACTCTAGAAACTGATTAGTTTGGGGTTTTTTTTAAGTAATTGTTATAAGAAATGATGCCTGACAGAGAGTATTCAAAGTGAACTATCTGAAATTTTATTGTTGTAATTCAAGACAACACTGACTGTCTCATATACAGAGACAGTAACAAGGATACCATGCAGAAAACTGTGATTAGAAGAAACAAATCAAAATACTCGTGCAATTCTGAGATTGTAACTGTCCAGAACAGATAGATAACTGAGTCTAATAAAGTTATAAAATTAAAGAAATAGAAGAGGTGTTGATACAATGGACAACACAGAGCTGCAGCCACATGCTTATGAGGGGACAATCTAGGTATTCTTGAGAAATTACTGAAACAGATTTAAAAATGTGCCTGATCTTAGTCATAGCGAAGCTGTTGGCTGACTTTTGCTTTTCAAATCCTTGTTGCACAGCCTGGAAACCACTCTGGCACTAAAAGTCCTTGATTTTGAAGATTTGTCTTAATGCGGTGCATGTTCCTTTGGGAACCACAGAGCAATGTCCATCCACAGAAGTGCCATTTCTGCTTTCTAGGAAGAAATTGTGTTCAGCAATGTCATAACCGCTATAGCATAACATTGTCGTTGTAGCTGATAGAGGCGTCTAGTATCTCAGATGAATTGATTTCAGTCCAAGCTCTTAGGGCTTTAAGGACATGCTTACAAGAAGTAATACAACAGTTCTGTTGGAAACACCTCAGCTAGCTCTAAATGATGCAATGTGGCTGCACAGTGCAGTACCATGCTACAATTGCAGATTTACGTTCCATTAGACTTTGGAAGCAACATAAGCACACTAAGGTAACCCCTGGCAGGTACAGGTGCAGCATGAGGGTGCCCCCATTTTCAGCACTAGCTGGGACGCAGCCTCTGCCTGACATTGCACTATGCTGTGCTGTCCAAATACAAATTATAAATTCTCATGTGTGGGGACCTCTTCAGGAGGACCCTCCTGTTCAGCTCTGTTTCAGGGGATGAGTAATATACTCATCATGTGCCCTTTGTGCTCATGTGCTTAAAAGCTGTAGCAGAGGTGTCCACAGCCTTCAAACACCAGGAGCCCCCAATCTAAGGACAGCCCTTCCCTATTCTTTCTGCCCCCAGGTTCTGAAAAGACTAAATCAACCCTTCTTTTCTTTTTTTGTGACTTCAACCTGGGATGCAGGCCACAGCAACTTAATGCTAGTCTTGGTGCACTTGAGATTTTATTGATGTTGAAATCATTACTAAAACTAATAAAGAGAAAACACCTATGCACTACTACATTAATTAATTATAGATGAGAACTAAAAAAAAAATAAAGTCATGTCTTTTAATATAGGAATACAACACAAAAAAATGTAAGGAAATTTACAGATTGAATAATTGCTACAGTAAAATAAAAAATTTATTGTATTCAACATCATACATTTTTCCTGAAAGGCAATAATTTCTTGACAACAATATATTAATTTAACTGCATGAATACTACATTAAAGTGTCATTATGTGACACTATATGGTAAATTCTATCAGTCAAAGGTGATATTAATTTATCCAGCTAGGCACAGGCTTGAGGAACCTGTCACTGGTCAGACCTCAGAGGTTCAGTATTTAGGCTCTCATCTACAGGCAAGGGAGAGACCAGGGAGCCTCCCCCAGAGGATGCTAGAACTCCTCCAGCTGAGGAAGGACCTTCCACACCCAACAGACAGGACTGGGGGAGCACAGGCTTGTCCCAGATTCAGTCTCCCAGGCCAGCGATGTCTATTAAGCACCATTCATGCTCTAGACAATTAGGCCTGCCCATCAGACTGTCTAAAATAACTCTCACAAAGATTGTAAGTTCCTACCTTTTGAATAACAACTTTCGCTAGAGGAGTCTGAGTCTCATCTTTGTCCTCCTAAGGCAGTACCCTAAGTATCAGAGTATTTTGGAGAAAGAACTTTCCTTTTCCATTTTTGAAAATGTGTTTCCTTCTGTAACCAGCGATACAAGAGACATTGAACCAGAGGGATGGACAGCAAGGAGAGAAGACCTGGTTATATGGTCTGACTGGGGTATTCAAACAGAATTAGTAAAAATTACTTCTATACAACTGGGCACAGTCTGAAGTGAAGACTGCTTAGTGAACAGGGATCAGAATCCAGGTCTGCCTTGTGAACGAACAAGACGACTCTTAAGATGATAGCAATGAAGATAACAACTACTCAGACAATAAGTATGCAGTCCAGAAGAAAACACTCAAAGAAAAAAACATTCAACCCAGCAAATCTCAGTTACTTACTGTCCACATGACAAGTTCAAGTTCATAAGTTCAATTTCCTAGTTGAAGTAATAAAGTGTATGTGAATTACAGATAAAGCAGCTATGCCAAATTAAATAAATACAAATAGTTAATAGGAGGCACCTGAAGTTAAAAGCAAACATTGGAGAGAATTGAAATTTGGAAAGAATGCTGTGAATAAAGCAATGCCTTATAATAGTACCATTAATTATGAACTGTAATTGCAAACAATGAGGGCAAAATGCTTGAACTTTGCTAGAATTATGCCAGTGATACTGTATAAGTTTAAAATTAAACAGTTAGATAAGAATATGCTAGCCTGAACTTAGGCCTTGCCTTCATAAAGAAATTGTACTATCTTCAATATAATGGTACAAGACTGTATATCTATATATAATGGAATAATGATAATGATAAACAGACGTTGACACGCACAAATTTTGTGGATCAGACCTTACGGTATCTCTAATAACCTCAACATCTGTCACTTGAGATCCAATATGAAGATATATATGTATATATTTGCTTATACTATATATAGTATTTTGGTATATACTAGAACTAATCTGTACGTACCTGTATGCATGCTATATAATGTGGGTTATTTGCCTATGTTGTTATGTATCCATTAGAGTAGCACATTTTTGGTAACTGAGAAGGGAAAGGTATGAAATATTATGATTTCTGACATTATTCATAATAAATTCAGTTTATACTACAGAGCACTGTTAGTGACATCGGACTAAGAGCAATGGCAACAGGCCCAGTAGCATCCTATAGACAGCAAAGGAAAATAGCCTCCATTTTATGGACTATATCCTAGAAACATCTTTGCAGTATATCACTGTACAGAAAGTGGTGTCTTGATAACCATATCACAGTTTAACATCACTACAGTCCCCAAACACTACTTCGTTCTCCCCAAACTCCTTGACATCATCTTTGAATGAGGTTGACATGAACACTTAATTTTACAGCCCCACATCAAACTCATCCTGATGTTATCCTTCTGTGGCTCACAAATCCTTCTCCTGCCATCTCAGCTTTTCCTCCACACAGACGCAAAGGAGAGAGGGTTCTTGGGGATTTGAATGTTGAATTCCGAGTCTTTCAGTCTTAGTCTAAATTGCACTCAAAATTTTTATCAGTAGAGCTTTCGTAGCTGAGGGTGTGAAAAAAACCTCACCCCTTACTGACATTGTTATGTCAGAAAAATACCTTATGCAGAGACATTTATGCTGATAAAGGAGAGCCTTTGTCAGACTTAGTTTATGTCATTCAGAGGATTAGTGAGACTATGATGGCAGAAAACCACTTTCTGCTGCCATGCTCTGCATGTACGCTAGAGGCTCTGCTGACAAAGCACCTGGCGTAACCAAAACAGTGATGAAGGCATCAGCTTAGGTTTGGTGATGACTTTCGTCTGCTCACATGTGATGCACTGCCACCGCCATCCCGAGTTTTCACCCTGCTGTGGGTGCTGAGGAATGTCACACAGATAAGGTGACGCACAGAAACTTGCAGGGTGTAAAAATTTATACAAGAGAAGTAAGGCATAGTCCTGGACTAGCTTGCCATCTTAAATCCCTTTATTTTTCAAGGATTTCTTCATTCTCTTAATCTGATATTTATCCAGACCTTGACACTTTACGCATAATTTCCTTTATATAAAAAGTCAGGAAAATGGAAAGGATGCAAGATACCTTTAGGTCTCTAAAACACGTTCATTGTACACATTATTGACGATGAATGTTGTCTCTTTTATATAACTTATTTACTTACTGAGAAAATAATGAATCTGATAGCCTTCATCGAAGCAGTGAATTGCAATTGAATAATACATCCTTAGCAGTATCTAAAACACATTCTACTTTGATTACTGCCAGGATTTTGGGTTAGCAGCTTCGTCGCCTTCACTTATTTGTGATGAAAACATGCCCTCAAAATTCGTGCAGACACCTTATTTACTTCCTGAACTTCTGGTTTGTATCTCAATTTCTGTGATCCTTTTTTTTACTTAAATGAAAACTGTTCATGGGGTTCAGTACTTGGACTCTTCAGACATATCAGGAAACTATGACTACCAATTATCCACTGAAATTAAAACACATTATTATTTGCCTTTGAGAATTCATTTGAAGGCAACTGTTTTAATAAACTGATTCACTTGAATATTTCACGCTTGACATGTAAGCATCTGGTCATCTACACCCTTCCCAAAATGACACAATTGAAATGCCTATTAAGGTAAACAGACTTTCCCATTCTCACCACAATTTCATGTGTGTTCTTCCCAGGTCATTTGTCCCCAGACAATCCTCCATGATTTTTCTTTTTTGATGGGAAACTTTCATACAATCAGAAGAATATACATACAGGTCATATATAGGATTATATACATATGTATGTACCTATGTATATTTATTTATTAATCTGATGAGCTCCATAACTCCAAATCACTGTAAGTCTAGTCCTACATTTATGAAATGAATCTGAGGATAGCAATTCTTCCAAACATTCAATTTACATTTGTGTCAAAGACTTACAGAGGGATTATTTCACTGACTGAGTTCCTTTCTAACAAAGTATTAACTGCACATTTGAACATCTCAAGTACCTAAATCATCTCAAAACAGATTTAGATGATGAACTTTGAAGAAAAGCACGCAAAAGATCCCATATAAGAAGAGCACATTTTGACTCTGAAGCTGTGTCCTGTTACTCCTCTTAGTTCATATATGCTGGTAATTACAGGCTTCGTGAAGAGCTCTCTCTGGAGACCAGTCAGGAAGAAAACAATCATCCATTGAACTGGCTTGCAACTAACTCTGACTACAGCTGAGCAGTAAGGACCAACGAAAGTTTGAAGAAAAAAATGACCCAGGAGAATGAGCATGAACCAGTTCAAAAGCTAAGATTCCTTTCATGTACAGCAGCAATTTAGAGCCTATCCTAGCAGACCATAACTTTCTTGAGTGATGTGAATAAAGTCAGTGAAGAACCTCATAGGAAGGTGCCAATAATTCCTGGCAGCTCACGTAGTTTGTGGTCACTAAGCAAGTGAAGCTCAGCACCCGAAACAAAAGTCTTGTCTTTAGGCATAGAGTAGTTTCAATGCCAATATAAGCTCTACTCATCTCTTTGCAGTATTTCATCTCTCAACAGGCGGAACACTTTCCAGATGAATCCATTTCAGAGAACTGGTTACGTTACTGTGTGCGCAATGAAGGCACACCTACATATGCAGGAAAATTTGCATTGTCAATGGGAATTTTGTGATGTACTTGCTAATTCATGAGACTGTCTTGAAACCACACACTCACCTCACTTCTGTCAGTGACAATTTATAATCACTAGAAAGCAGCTAAAGCTGGTGATGATGATAGGACTGTCTAGCAGAGACATTTTTTGATTTCATGCTTTATGTCTTCTACTCTTAACTATCCAACTCATCTGTACCTTGTAGAAACTTTGTGAGGAAAGGTTAAAAATAGCACTTCTTAGCTGCAGATATTTAAAGGAAATACAGTTTCACAGAGAGTTATCAGCACACTTATTTTTGAGGCTCTGGGCTGTGTTGCTTGGAAGAGATGAGAGGAGGATTTAGATCACATGCCAGTCCTAAAAACTGGCTGTTACTGCTAGATAGCAAAGGTAAACACCTGTGAGCCAGCTCAATGCACAGATGCAAATCAGACTACATATGAATTTCTCTGTTATGATGGGTCTCAAAGGGGACCCATTAGAGCTCAATTAAGAAACAGTTTGATGTAAATTTTCTTCTTCCATTTACTTGTTTATGTTTTCCACATATGCTGCATAGGAGAAAAAGAGGTAACTGTGAATTTTAGAGGCAATCACAGTCTCCCTTTGACCATTTCATTTTTATAGAGCTTTCTGTTTATTTTTCTCTTGCACATTTTGCTTACAAGGCTGTACTTTGCCTACTAGGTCTTTCTGGGAGTTTGTTAAAAAGAAAAAAAAAGCACAACCACCAACTCATTCCTAACCTCAGACCTTGTGAGTATTACACAGTAAGCAAAAGTAAATGATATGGATACTTCCTGGAATGACCAACAACAAAAGAATAGAAATTAAATGCATTTTTGGGGCCTAAACAATGTTAAAGGTGAACGGCAAGCAATATTTGAGGATAAAGAAAAGAATTCTCAAAGTAAAGTGGTATTTGGATGTTTTAGAAGTGTGATCTCCTTTTCACTCATTTATGTTTTTTGACCTCTTAAGAAACAGCAGCTCAGTGCCTTCAAGGCACGGTGGTGAAAACTGACTGTAATTACTGGTGACAAGTGTTATTTTCTTTACCTTGTCCTGAAGTATTTGAACTGTAGCTTGCAATTAAAGGTACTGAATAGCAATTAACTTCTATCTTGACTGTTGGTGTTAAACCCTGAGTCACTATACTTCAACAAAAGAGTTTAATAAGCCAACAAAAACCTCTCTTTCTTATTACCAAAGCCAAATTCACTGTGAAAAAAAAAACCAACCCAACAAACCAACAGGTCTGCAAGACATCTATAAAATAGTAAACTGCCAGCATCAGATATGGTTGTTTCTTTTAAACTTCATAAGTTGAGTTTTCCTTCACAGAATTAATTTAATTTATATGCACATCAGGTGGGATATTATGCAGGGTAAACCCAAGAACTTTACGTTTCAAAGACAGTTTATGCATCTGAGTTTCAGGGAAATGATTGAGTCACACTTTTGTACTGGACACAGAACCAACACAACCTTTTTTCTGTTAAGCAACAAGGCTTTTGGTCTGACATCACTGATTTGTCTTAGTTACAGGGACAGCAAGTATCCTAACTGGAAATTTTGAGTTTTATGCACAGAAGTGTAATGTCAACACAAGAATGGCTCCTGTGGTTTGCAGAAAATTAATCTCATCAAACAAAGCAAAAAAACCTTAAACCCAATCTGCCACAAATAAGCAATTTAAATGGAGGGTGAATGCATAGATGTATCGTAGGGTGAGTGCAGGGGACCAACAGAGAGGAGGCAGATCAGCAACAGTGATGTCTCCTGGGCATTCAATTAATCCTGCCTGCTTCATCATTTTCCAGTTCTTATTTAAGCTTCCATAAAAAGCTGAACTTTCCATTAGTGTTGTGGAAGACAGTAGTAATAGAAAGAGATTTATATCCTCAATTTAATATGCTGTATTACTTTCTACATTCTGTTCATTATTAGAGTGTAGGTAGGTCATCCAATCAGTTATCACTCAAGCACCCATAACAATTTTAGAGAAACATGTTCAAATAACAGTCTGTTCCTACAGAATGAAATTATTCGGTGCAGTCTTAACTAGACAGTGATGAGGAGACACAATGCAAGCAGATCAATGTGGTTTAGTGCTGTTGTGCAAGATAGTATACTATGTCCTTTACATTAGAACAGCACAGCTACGATAGTTACTTCAAAGGAAAAAATATTTCTATTACATTCATCACGTTTTGAAATTCCAAGGGCAGATTAAAACCTAAATTTAGGCCTTTCTTTCTGAGTGTGAAGGATTTTTGATCTGTCTACCTTTGATTAAAGAAGACAAAAGAAAAGCATGAAGAGAAGGAAAAATCCCCCTTTACCTTGCTCAGTTTCTAACTCACGTACCAGTAAAGAAAGCACTAAAAACCTGTACCAAGGTCAGCTAGTGCGGTGATGTCTACCAGGGTACTTATATATTTGGAAGCAGTAGCCTTGTGGATTTATCAGTGGAGTAACAAGCCTGACAGCTCTCAATAGTCCTGTCACAAGATGTTGCACTGAAGTCTGTCCATCTTTCAACGATGCATAAGCCCTGAAATAAGTGGGGGCCAGTTATTGATGTAATTTTCCAGTTGGACAAATTAGTTCTATAGCTCATTCTCCTTGTAACTATTCCTCCTGATTTGCATGAGGACCATTGCATGATATAGTAGTATAGTAGTTTGTCTTGTTTTCCTCCGATCCTTACTGTCTTTCCAGGATGTGCTAATGTGATCTGTCTTCAATTAAACCACAAACTCCTTGAAAGATAATACAGGCTTTAGAATCACAGTTTCATATAATTATCTAAAGATTATTAAAAAGAGTCTGGCCAGCAGGTTGAGGGAGGTCATTCTCCCCCTCTACTCTGCTGTGGTGAGGCCACATCTGGAGTCCTGTGTCCAGTTCTGGGTCCCCCAGTTCAAGAAGGGCAGGGAACTACTGGAGAGTCCAGCGGAGGGCTACAAAGGTGATCAAGGGAATGGACCAGCTCTCTTATGATGAAAGGCTGAGAGACCTGGGGCTGTTTAGTCTGGAGAAGAGAAGTCCGAGAGGGGATCTCATCAATGCTTTTAAATATCTAAAGGGTGGGTGTCAAGAAGATGGGGACAGACTCTCTTCAGTGGTGCCCAGCAACAGGACAAGGGGCAACAGGCACAAAATGGAACACAGGAAATTCCATCTCAACATGAGGAAAAAACTTCTTTACTTTGAGGGTGGCAGAGCACTGGCACAGGCTGCCCAGAGAGGTTGTGGAGTCCCCTTCTCTGGAGATATTAAAAATCTGCCTGGATGCAATCCTGTCCGACCTGCTCTAGGTGAACCTGCTCTGGCAGGGGGTCAGACTAGATGATCTCCAGAGGTCCCTTGCAACACCTACCATCCTGTGATTCTGTGATTCTGTGATTTACTTGGAAGGGACCTCTGGAGGTCATCTTCTCCAAAACCCCACTCAAAGCAGGGCCAAGTTTTCCCAAGTGGTATCCTGACAACTGTCCTTTAAAGTAGCTCTTTGCAAATTATGTTATAGCAGCTTTCATAATGGAGTCCTGATCTTGATTTCTCCATATGTTTGGTTAGTTCATATGCTGGGTGGGAGGGGGGAGGAATAATTTGATTCTCCAAACAACTTTAAAAGATGCTGTTGAAACTAGAGAGATAGAATTAAGATACCTTTAGTTCCAGGAATCAAGTTATTATTCTATTTAATAGTCTGCATGGGAGAACTGATATTAAAGCAAGCACGTCACCTGATATGTTATTTAGTACATTTTATAGATCTTACGACTTCCTCTCTTTTATGATAAATGGGAAAGGCAAAATACTGTTTGCAAGGGTGGCAACAGGAAGCCTAAGGCTACCTAATATATCTGCCAATCAACCTGCAAAGTATAAGTGGTTTCTAAGATACTTCTAAGACACTGCTTAGATAATTCTCAATTTATCCTAGAATGAATTATTCTAGAATCAAGTGGGCATCTGATTAACCACACTCTGATTAACAGAAACTATATGTTAATCAGAGGTCCATGAAGACTTCACTAATATGTCCATATACTGACGTATATACTCTCCATGAAGAGCCTACTAAACCTGACTGAAGAACAATAAAGGAACTTCAGTGAAAAGATGTTTCTCCATAGCTTTAACATAAGAAATCAGGGTCCTTATGAAGCTAGAAATTAATAAATACAGTCTAGTGGGAGGGTTATGTATTGTCCAGTTAAAGATTCTTAGTGACTTGTATATGTGTGCATAGATATATACACTTCTACAGACAGTTGTGCATGGGAAAAAAAGGGAATTATTAGGACAATATTGTTCTGATCTGCTTTAAATGTTATTACTGATCAGCAGTGGACTACAGAGTAGAGATTAAGAAAGCAATTAAGTAGAGCAATCCCTCATAATCTCCGGGTCCCTCTTGCCTTTCAAGAGGAATGGGCTAGAAATTGTCTAAGGTAGCTTGGACTAATTTGTCTCATTTTCTGGCGTTTTAGACCAGGTGGATAATTTTTAGGTCTATAGTGTGCTTGGAAAAATCTCACCTGATTATTACCTCCCTGATTATCAGCTCTTCTCCAAACAAGACTGAAATGTTTGTAAGTTTTTTGAAACTGTGAAGTGAAGTCTTAAGACTATCAGTGTAAGCTTCCTTCTGAGGAGAGAATGTCTCTGGGGCATTCAATGACAATACAATGCTAATTCAAAAACTATCCAGCAGGAATCTTCAAAAATACTAAACCCAAAAATTCTTAACCAAGCTGAGGAAATAATATGATGAAGCTATATGACAATTATAAGGCAAAAAGAGAGAAAAGACAAATTGTATCTTCTAAAATGGTCAGTGGGTTTGTTTTTTTTTTTTTAATTGGGCCATTGAATCAAGTGCTGTGCACTCAATCGCACTAAAAAATCAGACGCTGACTATAGCCATCTGCTACAAAACAGCTGCAAGTACTTACTATACTTAAGCTTTTGTGGTGCATATAAAGTGGTGACTGTCTAGCATAATGAATGAAAGAATTCAGATTCCTATCTACTTCCAATTACACAAGAAATTTAAAATGTGAATTGATGAATTTTATATTTTAACTATTTAAAATAAAAAAGAAAACAAGTATTTTTGCTTTTAATCCAATAGATACAAGATATTGTTAAGCACAAATGCTATGAGCTACAAATAGGGACTTCAAGGCAAAGTAATTGAGAATTTTAATGCAAAGTAATTGAGGTCTCTATGTTTAATGCTTCTTGTAATCGTAGATCTGTAATCAACAGTATCTCAATTTAAATTGCATTCAAGGAAGCTTTCTTCTGCACAAAAGAGATACTTTTATTAAGAGCTTTGATTATCTTTTATTTTTGATACTACTATAATTTTTTTTCCTGTAGATAATTTTGTGCAATGTCAGCTGATGCTGTTTTTAATTCATAGGGTCTTGGTAGCCAATGACTGCACAAAAGTAACACAAACACCATACACTGTAGGGAAATTAAATGTAATATCCTCAATTTTAAAACAGCTGTTGTGTGTGCTCTCCTTTATAATGAAAGCAAGACAATTGGCGATATGGACAAGTCCCAAAGCAGATTTAGACACCTACGTTTATGTGTCCACTTGTAATCTAGTATCCAAGATGCCACTGTACTTGTGGAAGATTTTAGACTTCATTCAGGTGCCCATTCAAAGGCTTTTTGGTGCCTTTTGAGATATCACACATTGGCAGATCTTACACAAGATCCACCGAAGTCCCATGTCCTTCTAGAAGAGCATGGGCTGAATAGAATAACATACGGTACTTCAAATGGTACAAGTCACCAATGTCTTATCAACTGCTTTGTAGCCAATAGAGTTTACAGAATGATGCAACTGATTAAATGATGACAGCTCTCATTTGACTTTAATGGAAAGGTGGGCACTTAGGTGAATAATAACTTTAGAGTAAGATTTGAGTGTCTGTACACGGGGAAGAAGTACTGTTGTGGATAATCATGGACATTTCAGCTACCTACACAGGGCTAGTTGATCTATGGATAGCCCATGCACTTTTAAAGAAGTGTCTGTAGACTGGGAGGAATATGCCAAAGCAGCTCAAAGGGCACTTGAGATCTATATTTGCTCAACTGGATCTGACCCTAAGAGTTTGCGTTTTGCACTTACACAAAGTCTTTCAATATCTGGCTTTAGAACAAGAGTTAATACTCTACTACATTAAACGGAATCCCTTCTTAGTATGTTAGTATGAACTGATCTTATTTATCATTGGTTCCCTTAGTGATTGTAGGGAATTCAATTTTATAGGAAAAACAAACGAAAAAGTAGACTTAGACATGGCTAAGCATGTTAAAAACTTCATTCCTAACCAGTTAACTATAATGCAATTTAATAAATGCAATTTTATATGCAATTAATACATCAATTAAATTAAGCAAAATATCCCCATATCTAATTTGAGAAAATAATCTTTATAAGAAGAAACCCCATCATTTGAGTCAAAACATTTTTTTACTTTTTTTTCCACATGTTGATTAAATGCTTATAAATATACCAAATATAAATATTCACTATCACATTAGCTTAAGAAATCATGTTAACAACAGTGACACAGTGTGTGGCTTGGCTGAGTCTACAGAAGTTGACACCAGTTTAGAGGAAGGCAGATGAGCGTTATGCTTAGAATCATAGAATGGTTTAGGTTGGAAAGGACCTTGAAGATCATCGAGTTCCAACCCCCCTGCCATAGGCAGGGACACCTCCCACTAGACCAGGTTGCCCAAGGCCACGTCCAGCCTGGCCTTGAACACCTCCAGGGATGGGGCCTCAACAACCTCTCTGGGCAACCTGTTCCAGTGCCTCACCACCCTCACAGTGAAAAACTTCTTCCTAATGTTCAATCTAAACCTGCCCTCTTCCAGTTTGAAGCCATTCCCCCTTGTCCTGTCACTACATGCCCTAGTAAAAAGTCCTTCCCCAGCTCTCCTGTAGG
>VUYV01000086.1:702989-724182 GCA_008711295.1 Anarhynchus alexandrinus | reverse complement strand
ATGTTGTATTTGTGTCATGTTCTACTTTGTTGAGGTTGAAATATGAGTGTTGGTCTCAGGCAATCTTGATTTGTTGCAAGCATGAATGTAAGCATAAAATCAAATTTTTTTAAAATGTCCTAATCTTAGTTTCAGATACTCATAAGGAAAATATGGTTTCTGAACCAAGTATCAGAACACTTTCTCCCTAGAAACACCAAAGAAAGGTCCAATAGCTGATTTCCTTGTGCATTCAAATTTTGTGCTTAATATCAAATTGTGGTTAGATATTAAATGTAAAAACAGAGCAACACTCTTCAGAAGAGTTTAGCTTCTTTTTTTCTTCTTAATTCCTGTTTACACTCTTACTTTATAAGAACAATACTGTGAGATGTTAAAGTTTCCATTTGCAAATTCTACCCATCAAAACCTGGGATCAATAAAATGAACTTATTAAAAAGAACCAAACAGCTGAAACATTCTTGTAATTTATATGATCAGTGTAGAAGTAGGTAACCTTTCTGTGAATTCCCTTGTTTATTTTGCATTAGACTTAAGGAGAGCAGAGTTTTTCTCTTGGTTTCTGGCAAGAAGCAAACAAAAGTCAGAAGAAGTGGTATAGTTGAGTGTGAAGATGTGTTTACATATGTTCACTGAATAATTTCAGCTTGCAGGGTCACAAAATGCAGGATTCAGTTGTCTAAATGTAGACATGCAGGGTCTGAAGTACCCATCTGCTGCCCTTCACTTGCCATATTCTTTGGTCAGACATGCTAGCTCTCTGAAAAAATGTTAGAGCATCTATAATGGCATTAGTTGCCCATTTTTAAGTGACAAAATTGCTTCTCTGAGTTGGAAAGAAACACTGAATATATGAGAAATATATCTTAATGAAAATGCAAGAAAGAAAAACGTCTGTAAAGATTAATCAAAACATTCTGCTGCAGTAATTTCTAAAACATTTAATCTCAGTTTTGGCTTTTATTTTTCACTTCATAAATGTATTTGTATTTTAATATTAAAAGTATTTTTCTTCTGAAGATCAGAAAATAGACTTAAAAAAGCTACGAAAGCTTTGACAGTTATAAATTTATTTTTACCCAGAAAATTCAGTGATACTCTCTTACTAAGAGATGGTTTCAATAAATCATGGCTTTTTAAATTGAAAAATTCCACATGAAAATTTGTGACTATTTCCATTTATGATATTTCTTTCAGATGTCACACTATACAGTATTTCTATAAGATTCAAAGAAGGAATGTATGTCATTGAGTTGGCATATGCTATATTAACCTGGACATCAGCTGCTTCTCATAAATCTCAGTGTAGTAGGTGTGAAATATACACTGCTAACATGATATTTTTTCTAACGCCATAATTATTATTATTTAATTATTTAATTATCCAAAGAAAATGGGTTTTGTCCTAAAAATGGGTGCTTGCTTCCTGGCTTCCTGCTGTGCTTTTCTAACCACTGTGGGCAGAGGAACAGAGGAATTCCCCAATATGTTACTTTGCACGACAATTTGTTATATTTCTCCTCTGTAGTTCTCTATAATAAGTTGTTTGATCTTTCTTGACAGGAAATAATTTTTTCAGCATGCCAGAAAGTGAGTCATTTAAACAAGTCCATGCATTCACAGTACACATTTCAATTGTCATCATTTCTTTGAAAGTCTTCGTGTCTCAAGCTTGTGGTTTAAAGAAAGATTGCCTTGCCTCCAATCCTTTCTCTTTCACTAGCAGAGAAAAAAAAATGTAAATAGTAGAGCCCAGCCTTACTACAGGTGTTACTTTCTCCCTAAAATATCTCGAAACTGAGTGATATGATTACTTACTACAAGTACAAGAGAGTTTTAAGTTCCTGAAAACCACATCATAAATTCTCAGTGGGGAGCGCTTCCCAGTTCCAAATCCTTTGACACTGTTGGTAGTCATGTATATACCAACTGTATAATGAAATAACAATGGAGAAAGTTCCATGCTCTTCTTCAGATGGAAACCAAACATGTAGACAGAGAAGGAGACACAAGACTTCTAATAACTTGGTGTAAAAGATCTAAATAACCATTAACATCCTGGATAAGGAAACACTGTTCACCATTAGAAATGCTTTCTCCTTTTGTTACAATAGTGGCATGATTTCTGAGTATCTGTCAGATATTATGCATTTTCCCAGCCTTTAAGATAGGGCAATATTATTGTTCCCATTTTTCAGACAGAGGGCTGGGGCAAGGGGAGGTAAATGGCTCCTTACAGACAGTTGTACCTGCTGTGACAACCTCTGCTGTCGTCATCACGTGCCCCAGGGAGCCATCCTCATTCCCTGAGCCATTTGGTTCAGAGTACCTTGCTTCAACTCTTTTCCTCTTAGGCCCTTTTTAAAATGAGCTAGCCACTTCTTCATGGGAATGGCTCCTAGCTTGTAGCTAAAGCACTGGCCCTTGCTGACCTTCCTGCTCCGAAGCCTCCCAAAAATGTTGCTCGTACCCTGAGTGCCCCGTGCTTCCAATGTGACCAAATAATCTTTCAATTTTTAGTATTTTGAATACTACTCAGAGTGTGTTAGGTTGTTATATCACCACGGCCACTAAGGCCTGGTGAGGAGCAGAGGAACGATGATAGGCCAAGGACTCCATGAGTGCCAGAAGCCTCTGCTTGTCCCAGGGGTGCCCAAGAAGAACAATGAGCCCAGTGTCTGGGTGCTTGTCCCCCAAGACAAGTCAAGGAAAGAAGCTTCTTTCTCAAATGCCTTTTGGAGTGAATGGGGATATTGCTGAAGAGGGGTATAGGATTAATTATGGGATGCAGGGAAAAAAGCATTTTAGGACTGTCTAAAACTTATTGTAGAATATATTCAGGAGACTGTGAGAATGTGCAAAACATATTGTAGAACCTTTATTGGAATGACCAAAGGCAGGGAAAAGGATGGAACAAGTCTGGGAAAAAAATAGAGAAATGGAGATAAAAGGTAAAAGTGTAAACAGGTCATCTGCACCCTGCACTTCATCACCGCAGCCTAGCCCATATTATCATTAAGTTGTATTTTTAATTATATTCTGTGTGGGTATGGTCTCTTTTCTGGCTGCATATAGGTGAACACTAGCCAACTTCAAGATGGATTAGGCAACAAATGTACAAGAGGTGAGTGAGACAAAAAACGTGGGGGCTCATAGGCCCAAGTGCCCAGAAACAGGGAAGACCAGGGAATCCAAGGGCCAGCCAGTAAATGTCTACTGCCAGCTGCTGGACTGACCCACATTTTGTTTTGTGCGTATAAGTATGTATAAATTATGTGTGTGTGTGTGTAGTCCACTAGTAGACTTCAATCCCAATCAGCTGGAGAAAAGGCACAGGATCAGGCTTTCCATGTTATTCATATTTGTTTGAGTTTATGTGGGTGCTGGTGAGGCCATTATTTTCCACCCAAGTTAGCCTGAGGTGATTGGCCACGCGCGTGTTGATTTTGTGTGTGAGTGTGTGTGTCCATCCAGGCATGCCTGCTGAGAACCCATGCTCTGCCTCACTGGTGGTTGAACCTGGGGACAGGGAATGTCCACTAGCCATGTCTATCAGCTGTTGAATTCAGCAAGCCTGAACAGTGGTGTTCAAATGACTTGTGTAGCAGCTACCCTGCTGCATTCCTGCAGGTGGCTGAGGAATCCCCTCACTTGCAGTAACTTCAATTTCAGGTTCTTTGGTGAATAATATTCTTTTACAAGTTGCCCAGGATAATGAGAACTCTATTTCACATCGCACTCTGCTTCAGTTTTTATAGTCTGATAATAAATGTGTCTGCTATCTGCAGAAGTACTCCATATGGGGATGTATGAACACACAAGACCCGCTGGAATCAATTAGTTATTTGTGTTTAGGTGAAGGACTCTCATTTTCAATGTCAAATCCTATAGCTGAACTCAGCGTTCTTCTCTGACCCAGCTGTTCCTGTTACCACAACTTGTGGTTGACGTGGAAGATGGAACATCAAAATCTCAAATTGCTGATAAACCTCTAAACCAAAAAGCGCCTGCATCATTCTTTTATGTCATTGGGATTTTTAAATTTGCTTTGGTTTTGTAATTTTTTTTGTGTTCCAAGAAGAATTAGTTTTTCAAACTAAAACTTAAGCTTTATCAGAAAATTAAATGTCATAGAAAAAGTCAGAAGTAAAACTGACATGATTTCAGAACCTTGATGCTTTTAAAAGGGAGAGACCTTTAAGAGCTGATCCTTTAAAACAATTTTTAGTTTGAATAAATGGAGAATTTTTGTCCGAAGTTATTAGAAAATTCTGACACAGAGCTGAAATTCTTTTCCTGTAAAGGACAAAAAAGTGGAGAATTAGAAATGAAAATGCATAAGAAAAGACATAATGTTTATAGTAAGATTAAATACCGTTCCCATTTTCTTCTCCAGTGTTTTTTTATTTGGGAGTTTGACATATAAACAATGTAGTTTCGTAATGGAAAGAGGTGGAATTCAAACTGACAGCCTTTGATTTAAGAAGATAAATAGTTTAGAAATACACAACTTCCATATCATGGCACAATGATGTATTTCAATGTTTATTGGGGTTTATGCACAATACCTGTCAAATACAGGAAGTGTTTCAGGCTTTCAAATACACTGTGTGTAACAGTCAAATTTTAGAGGGTTCTTTGGTTTAGACCTTGAACTGGGGAATTACTTTTCAGTACTTCACATTTCTGGTATGCTGTAGAAAGCACACAAAGAAATTAAGAATCCGGTGAGACTTTTTTCTATTGGTCTCCATATTTATAGTTATTTGAGGTTTTATTTATTTTTCATAAAACAGACAAGGCGGAAACAATTTATGGTATACCGTGTATCTATGCCCTACATTCTTCAAAATTTAAACTCCTTGGGGATGAGAGATTTAGAAATCTTACAGAAAATTTTCAGTGAGTTGCTTCCACTGTGTGTTTTGTCAGGCAATGAAAAATAGTCATCATTCTTTATTAATGAAAATCTCTCTACAGTCTAATCCAGGACTGACACTGTGTCTCTCCATAGCAATTTTAGTTCACTTGCTATCACGCTATCTATATATTGGATATTGCAATTAGTAGTTGCTTGATAATGCCATTTCCAAAATGTGCCTGCAGACCAGGTCAGTAAGGTGAAATTGCAACTAAATTTTGGAACTGAAATTTCTGGATTCAATCTTATAAATGCTTGGCACTGAGAATAATGCATACTATGGAAAATCCACTTAATGCTGATGCAGCTCCTCACATTAGCAGTCAATAGGCCAACAAGAAATATGTTTCGGGATTTTTCAGTTTCCTTTTGCATCATAATTATGTTTCTTTTTTCTGTTTTCTCCATTTTCACCTGTACTCAGTGTCTTTTAAGAAAAAGAAAAGACTCAAAGTTTTGTTCTCTTTGTTTTCTTCTTTGCTTCTCTTCCCTCCTCCTTATTTTCTTATCCTCATTGTCCACATTTTCTTCTTCTGCAACCCTAGCTCATAAATGAAATGAAATAATGTAAAAGAAAAAAGAAACCAAGCAATATCTGTTTGGTCTGCAGCCAAAAAGCTCAATATGTTGTAGATGATCTTCTTTTCAGGGAACTCTAACTTTTATTTTACTCTCTTTTGCAAATGGGCCTCTATAAATATAGCTTACTTCTGCTGAGCAAGAGTGCTGTAAACTTATTGATAGTTTGTGACTTGGATAGCATGCATTTTTTTTTCAAAAATGCATTTCAAGAAAAAACAGTATGTTGGGAAAAATTAAAAAAAACAAAACAAAACAAACAAAAAAACAACCAAACAAGCTCCAGAATTGGAATTGATGAATATTTGCAATTACACTTGTGATTCAAGAATTTGCTGAATCAAGCCTTTTGGAAGAATGACTAGACACAACACCCCCTTACCCCAGATGGATGAGTAAATGCAGGGTTATCTGTAAAGTTGATGAGAATACTAACAGTTCTCATAAAAGTGTGTGCTGAAGTGGAACTACATCAAGACATGTCAGAGGAGGATGTGTCAGATGTAAAGAGGATTGTGTATGGAGAAGAGTATAAAGCCAGGAAACATCCCATAGAAAGCTATGAGACATAGGAAACCTTTAGATACTCATTTGCTTTCGAAGTCCAATTTGAGATGCTCTGTCTGAAGTAAATCAACTTTATTTTACAACCTAACAAATGTGGAGAATGAAAACCTTCTAGTGGAGTTACTATGAGACATAACTTTTTTGATATATGAAATACAATCAAGCATTCTTGGCACTTAGGTGAATAAATGTTTTAAAAATCAAGTGTATAGTGATTTTCTGTTCAGTAATTTTACTTTGCAGCTAAGCCTCTTCTAACTACTGAAATTAACAGCATATTGTGCAGAAACTGTTTGCTCTCAGAGACCGATGTTTATAGCTGATGCCCAGGCATGGTATGCAGAGAGGCTCTTGCTTATACTTATTGCTATAACAGCCAAGGTCAGCTAACATTGTTATTTGCCCCATTGGAGGGTCGGAAGCAGAAAAGCGTAGAGGGGTCACACCTGAGAGGAGGAGCGGACAGGACAGGTGACACAAAACTGACCAACAGGGTATTCCATCCCTTCTGTCTCATGCTCAGTATAAAAGCTGAGGGATCAAAGGGTCAGCCCTCTTTCTTCAATGGTCGGTGTCCAAGGAGGACTCTTGTCTGGTCATCTGTCTTTGATCCTGATCCATGCATTCCTGAATCCAGATCTGGAATCCAGTTCCCATCCATCACTGAGTCCAGTCTGGGACTTTCCCAGTGCCTGCTAGTGATGCGATAGTCATCCTGGGAGCTCAATATGGTTTTGTTTGTATTTCATTATTTTCTTTTTTATTATTTTATTAATATTTTCATTAAAGTAGTTTAGTTTCTTTTTTAAACTCATAAGTTTCTTTCTTTCTCTCCCCCCTCTTCTTGAAGAGAGAGGTGGGGGAGAGCATCGTTTCTTTCAGTGGCCAGTCTGGCCCAAATCATGGTGTAGCTAAAAGACAACAGTATGTATGTAACCCACTTTCTCTAAAAAATAGGTCTATAAATGAATGCATTGCTAAGTTACATATGATTTAAAGAAATTAAATTTCCTTTAATACATTATGCAAATTGCATATGAAATATAATAAATTATTACATAAGCACATAAAAGAGTTTTATCAAGACTAGCATACTGTAGGAGATTCTGTAACATCAGGCAGACAAAAGAGATGCTTCAGTTTCACCTTTACTATCCACTGAAGGAAATAGTTTTTAGCTTGGAAATAGTTTTTAGTAGGGCTTTGTTCTTGCACAATCTGAAATGGCTTCTGAACTTTTAGAAGGTTTTAATAAAGGAGAACTTTATAACACTAGAGCAGTGATCAATACAGGGCATTGAGGGCTTCCAATACACATTCCTAGATAGCTCACATATGACCTCTGTGATTACTGGGTCTTGAAAAAACAGTAATATAAGCTTGAAAATCAAATTTCTATATTATTTTTTTTACTTCAGTATAAGTTGGTTGAATGACTAGACTGCTTACTCAGTCAGAAGTATTTGTTGTCCTTATTCTGCCTTTTACATTCACAGGTTTCCTACCTGCCAGTCGCAGGATCCTTAAGTAGAATTGCAAACCCCAGATTTTCTGGAGATCTGATAGCCCTGGTCTTTGAACAAGTATTGCTGTAGAGAGAAGCCAGAATAAATCACAAAAAACAATGTTTTCTGCTGTTATAGCTATTGTTACCAGGTATTTTAAACTGTAATTGCCCACAGTGGAGGATGACCCCCTTAGGGACCATTACAGCAAATCAGTGGATTGGAGGGGTTGCACCTGAGGGTGCTGAGGGACCTGGCTGCCATCTCAAGGCAGTTGTCATCGCCTTCAAGGGTAACTGGGGGAGGTCTCTGGTGACTGGCAAAAGGCAGACATCACTTGAACTTCTTTTCAAGATGAGTGAGAAGGAGGCCACCAGCCTCACCTCGATCCCTGGGAAGGTTATGGGCTAAATTTTCTGGGGAATCTTACCCAGGCACATGAAGGGCAAGAAAGTAACAGGAATAGCCCATATGGCTTTACAAAGGGCAAACCATGCCTTCCCAGCTTTTGGCAGGGCCAAGACCAATCACAACCCTGTACCTCAAACCTCTGCCCTGTAACAAGACTGAAAATGGCCGTGTGAGCACCTTCCCAGGGGCGGGCAGTAAGTAGCCATGGCGACGGCCAATCTCCAGGCGCTGTGGGGCCCTGAGCCAATCACAATTGGGTACCCTCCATTCCTGCCCACAGCGCTGAGGCACCAGAGTGTGTTTCTCTAACTGAAAATTAGGCAGAGGATCTTCAGCATCCTGGCACAGTGGCCACAGCCTCTTCATGCAAATAATGGTTCCTCTGAAATTGTTTGGGGGAAATGGTTTCATGAGGGAGAACATATCTCCCTTCCATAGAGCTAATTAAGGAAAATTAGTCAAAGCACAGACTAAAAAGGCTTTTCTTTAAAAAAAAAGAATTGTATAAAAAACTGTTTAACTTACATGATAACACATATAATTCTGCATGTAATTATAATATTTATAATTATATGAACTAGATGATGATAGAATAAAAAATTATTGAATATAAATAAAACATCCTGTATAAAGATATTTAGTAACTTTTGTTGACCTCTGCAAATATGTTTTGTAATTTTTTGAAGCCCATTATTTTTTAACTTGGATATCAATATCAGTTTTGCTTCCCAACTGAAGACTTCTGCAATGATTATTAAATTTATTTCTTAGTTGGGGATCTGGATAGTTGTAAATGTCTTCTTTAGAAAAGGGAATTGCAAATTAGGGGGCAATTTAAAATACATCCTACTTTTAAAACTGCTTTAAGTTACTGTGTTTTGGTTTGTTTTTTTTTTTTTAATATATAATTTCCTTGCTAATTCAGCCAATTATCAGCGTTATTGGGCATATTTTGTCTCATTTCCTCTACTCTTCACTTGGTTGATCTTCCCCAGAAATATTAATATAAAAATGTGTGACATCCTACTTAAAAAACACAGATTGCTCCTGCTATTGAATGCTTTAGATTTTTAAAGCTTTGCTCTTTTAAATAGTATATCGGTGTCTTAGGCAGCTTTTGCATGAAACTGTAAGTCTCTTACTATAGATGCAATAACAATATCTTGTAAGAAGAGTAATCAGAGTTATGATTAAAAGTCCAGATCATTCTTTTAAACAAACTCTGTTTGTAATAACTGAACAGCTGCCAATAATTGAAGAGACAGAAACATCCAACAAGAATAAAAGTACATATAACAATAATGTTTTAAAATATTGGGTTGAAAGATGAATTTTCTTGAATGCTTGCAGTATAGAAGCTGGGGAAATGCATGAGGAATACATAGTGCATATATTAATTTTTTAATAATTTAATCAAATTGCTTGTTCTGTATTGACCTATTGCCTCCTTATCAGCTACCTCCCAGTCATCTTCATATATGTTTCCAGGAAACAGCTGTAAGTAGGAAAATTTTACAGAAGAAAACTTTTGAATTAAACTTGTAACTGAATTTGTATGTAAAAAAAAATGTTGCTGCATATATTTACTCATACTTAAATTACATGTTGTAAATGGAACCAGTTGCAATCAATAGGACTAATATCACCATGTACAGTTGTACGTAATGATAGAATAACAGTGTAGAACAATTCAGCTTGGAAGGGACCTCAGGAGGCCATCTAGTCCAGCCTCCTGCTCCAAGTAGGGTCAACAGTAAATAATCATAAAACTGTGATTAGTATGGGTCTTAAAATGGATGAAAGGAAGCAATATTATATGAATCACTTGTGTTTATTTGGCAGGGGGGAGGGGGCAGAATTCTTTTAGTGAGTGTCTCTTGTTTAGCCTGGAGAACAGGAGGCTGAGGGGAGACCTTATGGCTCTCTACAACTACCTGAAAGGAGGCTGCAGTGAGGTGGGTGTCGGACTCTTCTCCCAAGTAACAAGTGACAGGACAAGAGGAAACGGCCTCAAGTTATGCCAGGGGAGGTTTAGATTGGATGTTAGGGAAAATTTCTTCACCAAAAGGGTTACCAAACATTGGAACAGGCTGCCCAGGGAAGTGGTGGAATTGCAATCCCTGGAGGTATTTAAAAGACGGGTAGACGTGGTGCTGAGGGACATGGTTTAATGGTGGGTTTTGGCAGTGTTAGGTCAATGGTTGGACTCGATGATCTTAAAGGTTCCTTCCAACCTAGACAATTCTATGATTGTGTGATTCTATGATTCCTGTCAAAACTTAGTCAGCAAAGCTTGAATTCTTAAAAAGGCCTGTTCAAATGGAATCTACAGACTAATACCTCTTTACATGAATAAGTAATTTAATTTGAAATTATGAACTTTCAGTTGATATTATATTAAATTACAGAGAGATTTATTTTGCAAGTTTTCAGTATTCAAGTAGGAAACACTTATTTGATTATGGAGTCTCACACAGATCCTGAAAATGGGAAGATGCTATGTTTATATGATACTTAAGGAAGCTGCCTTCTTGTTCCTCCTACAAAACTGATTTTAACCAGTGTTATTTGCAGTCTACAATAAGTCCCATGATAGGCGATACCTTATAGATAAGATTTCTGTCCTATATGATTACTTCACTGAAAGACTGAGCAAAATAAGACCAAGCAGGTAGTGCAGTGAGATAGAATGCTCTGAAAAAACCCAGATATTTCTAGAAGCAGAAATGGGAATAAAACCCAAACAACTACTTTCTTTGTCTAATTACTTTTTACAAAATTCCTTCTTAGTGCTAATCTCTCTTTACTTACGTTTGCCTCAAAATTATAAGATGGCAATTTCTACAGAATAAAAAAAGTGATCTAACATAGAGAAACAATTTTTCATTAAATAAAATTTACATAATTTTATTAAAATCAAATTAACATTCCACAAAATACCAGTCATCTTAAATGCTTTTCTATATTTTTACTTTTATATCTCAGAATACATCTGCCAATAAAACAAAAAGTATTGAAATTCCATGAATTCTCTGAAATGGGGGTACAACAGAAATGGCACAAAAAGTTTATTCATAAATGAAGCAGTCTGATTAATTTAGATTTTTTTTGCCAATCTTTATCAGCAATTAGATATATAAATGATCATTTCCGTATGACTATTAATTATTTAAGCCACTTCAGAGCAACAGTTATCATGGTCTTATTAGGTATAATATATAGTGCACAATATTTATTTAATTAAATATATCTTCTCAACCATGACTCAGCAACCTACTATTTAGCTATATCAAGCATTCAGTTTCGTCATTGACTTCAATTAACTAAGGTCTTCAAAGATTAAATACTAGGCTTTAGTACTGTGCAACAAGCTTCAGATATTTCTCCGATGGGACTAGCTGCAATATAATCTCTATGGAGTAGCTGCAATATAATATCTTCCTTCTGTACTTAATGACCTGTCCTTTCTAAACCTGAGATGAAGAAACAGGTAGTAAAAAGAATGAAAGGTTTGCTTCTCTCAAAGGGATTTCTGACTCACATCTGAGAATTACTGCTTTGAAACTGCTGTGTACCCAAATTATTCCATTATTTATTATCATGCCTTCTTTCATTTCTTGGTCTCATGAAATACTGCGTTTGTCTTTGAATTAGAGATTTTCCATTTCGACTTTAAGAGCAAGTAGAACATTTGAAGATTCATGTTTTTGTTATATGAACTTTACTCTTGAAATAATTTTTTGAAGAAAAATTGACTTGAGATGTCCTTTGATATCCAAGACCATCAAGCTCTTGTGCCAGGTCGCTAAACTTCTATTACATTTAATTTTGCTTTTCATATTGTTTTTCTAAATTCATTTCCTAGAATCTGAACTCATTTGAGCACTCTTGGCCAAGTCTTGTTTACAAATCATACTGTTGTGAGTTTAGTGTTCTGGGCTCCGCCTCTCTGTCCAGACCGCTGAAGAAAAGCCAAAGGTAGTTAACATTTTCTGTTAGCATCAGATTTGTGCTCCCTTCATGAAAAGAATCATCATCAACTACAGAGGGATCACCTTGATTATCTGCCCAAAATTAGATGGGATGTATCCCAGCCTAACCATCTGGAATGACTAGATAGATATTTCATTTGCACAAAATGATCAAGTTATCACTTGGCAGTGCTTCAAGTTTCTGTCCAGTGAAGTATATAACATAGAAAAAAACAGATTTTGCCACTATAGATTATTTAAATCTCGACCAGGTAAGAATACACAACTTTCTTTTTGTAGTCTGTAAACAATGTTTTCAGCATTGTTAATTTTTCTTTTTTTAATATTTCATTTTTGTTGATGAATCATTTATGTTCCCTATTATTGAGGAGTAAAACCTCATACCTGCCCTCAACTAATATTAAGATCTAAATCAAACTTACGGATTTTCTATAGTTGTCTGAACTCTTTGAAGGTCTTCTGTTATGATAGATGATACATTTAGTATTATCAATACATTATTTAATTCATAGTCAATACTTAGAGGTTTACGTTATAACCAGTGATTGCTCTGGAATATCGTCTTGGATACAGAACTGCAATGAAAGTCTCATGGGATGATGATACTACTTCATTGCCTGATACAGTGTCTAATACGTTTAAAGGAAGCAAAGAGATTTTAATGAATGCTTTTTCAAAAAAAAACTTTCATGCAGAAAACAATTAGAAAAGTAGAGTCAGTTAATAAAAAGACATAAACAACCAGACTGGCAAATTCAGAACAAATTTTAAGCATCACTTTAGAGACAGTAGCCCATTGATCACAACAGATAGTAGATAAAAGTTTCAACAGAAACTGTACAGTAGAAGTAAAATAAAGTATTATGAATATGAGCGTCTAAAGTCTAGCTATGGTGTAAAAAAAAAAAAAGATAAATATATTTCACAAAACCCTCAATTTCCTGCTGCATGTTACTACAGTAATGAACTGTGATATTGTTCATAGGAAAGTTATACAAATTCTACAGGAGAACTGTAGACAGGACTGTTTGTTTAGAGTGTGTTTTTAAGTATATGGCTGACTTAAATTGTCACAAGAACAATGCAGTTGAGAAAGAGGGCTGAATAGAGAGACAGATGTGTCGAAGCCAGAAACACTGGAGTCAGATTTGCTGCATTTACTTTAAGGTGTTTAGCTGAAGTAACGATATTAGAAGCCTGTAACACTGCATGTGTTAAACATCTGAGTGACTTTTAATGCAGTTTACATTATTACTTAAGCTGCCATGCATTATGTTAATACATTTCATTTATTTTATGTATTCAAAGAAGACATAAAATATTTAAGAGAGAGCAAGTAGAAAACAAGCCTGGAGATGAGTTTTAGTCATTTAGGTGTCTCCTGCTATTTTAGAGGCTGTGAGGCACCCCACCTGGTCTCCAGCAGCTCCTCCAGCAAGGCATAGATCTCTGGGAAGCCCAGGAACCTGGCTGCCAGTCCTACTCACCTAACTTGGATACCTGTGGCACCTCAGATGACATTAGGCGCTTGTGTTTAAGCAACTGAATCAGACCCAGAATGGTCACTATAGTAGAAATACAACGTTCTGTGCAAACCAAATCCTTAGTCATCAAAATAAAAATTATATTTTCACATGAGTTTACTGTACTCTTTTTTTTTCTTCAAAAACATCTTATGAATATCTAGAGGAATTTTTATAGAACTTGTGGTCCCAAAAGAACTATAAAAAAATTCCTCCCTGTTCCTAGCAAATAATTTTATTATTCCTATAAACATATTGGAATACAATAAATTTAAGCAGAATCTCCTGAGCTTGATGCAATCTTTTCCCTTCATTTAATAATATGCCATTTAAAACTTAAGAGAATTTGGGGCATACTCCCTTTTTTGATACTGAAAATCACAGTCCCACAGATGATTGTATTAACTGTATTGCTAAATCTTAATTTGTTGCACTTCTTTTTCTATGAGATTTCTTCCTTTGAGTAATGTCTGTTTGTTCTCTAGCAAAATAACGTTTATGTTTATCATCAGGTAAAGAAAGGAGGAGACCAGCATGGTTGAGTAAGGACCTCTTGGTCAGACTAAAACAAAAGAAGGAAATGCATAGGTAGCAAAGACAGGGCCATGTATCCTGGGAAGAACATAGGGATGCTGTCCAGATGTGTAGGGATGGAATCAGAAAAACTAAGACACAGCTGGAGCTGAATTTAGCAAGGAATGTGAAGCGTAATAATAAGGGTTTCTACAGGTATATTGCTCATAAAAGAAAGATTAAAGAAAATATGCCACTACCACCACCCCCCTGAAAAATAATACAGGAGAACTAGTGACAACCAACATGGAGAAGGCTGAAGTACTCAACAAATTTTGCCTCAGTTTTCACTGGCAATCACTCTTCCCACATCTCCCAAGTCCCTGAACCTCAAGGTAGGGACTAGGGGAATGAAGTCCCCCCCTTTGTAGGAGAATCATAGAATCATAGAATGGTTTATGTACACAGGCCCATGGGACCCAACAAAATGGTTCCCAGGATCCTGAGGGAATTAGCTGATGTAGTTGCCAAGAAACTCTCCATCATAATTCAGAAGTCATGGCAGTCAGAAGAAGTCCCCAGTGACTGGAGAAAAGGGAATATCAGCCATTTTTTTAAAGGGTAAAAAGGGGGACCTGGGAACTACCAACCAGTCAGACTCACCACTGTGCCCTGTAAGATCATGGAGCAGATCCTCCTGGAAGATGTATGGAAACATAAGGAAGACAGGGAGGTGATCAGAGTCAGACAGATGCTGTCTGACTGATCTCGTGGCCTTCTACAATGGAGTTACTGCAGCAGTGGGCAAAGAAAGAGCTACAGATGTCATCTACCTGGACTCTGCAAGACCTTTGATACTGCCCTACTCAGCAATCTTGCTGTTAAATTGGAGAGATATGGATGGACTGCTAGATGGATAAAGAATTGACTGTGCGGCCATGTCCAAAGAATTACAGTCAATGGTCCAATGTCCAAGTGGAAACCACTAACAAATGGTGGCCGTCAAGGGTCCATACTGGGAACAATATTATTTAATATCTTCATCAATGGCGTAGATAATGGTACTGAGTGCACTCTCAGCAAGTTTGCAGATGACACCAAGCTGAGTGGTGCAGCTGATATGCTTGAGGGAGGGGATGCCATCCAGAGGGACTCTGAAAGGTTTGAGGAGTGGGCATATGTGAATCTCATGAAGTTCAACAAGGCCAAGTGCAAGGTCCTGCACCTGGGTCTGGGCAATCTCCGATATCAGCCGAAGCTGGGGGATTAATTGATTGAGAGCATCTCTGCAGAGAAGGACTTGGGGATAGTGGTGGACAAAATTTTGGATGTGAGCTGACAATGTGTGCTTGCAGCCTAGAAAGCCAATCATATCCTGGGCTGCATAAAAAAAGCGTGTCCAGCAGGTGAGTCCATCCCTTTCTCTGCTCATGAGACCCCACCTGGAGTGCTGCATCCAGTTCTGGGGCCCCCAGTACAAGAGAGACATGGACCTGTTGGAGAGGTTCCAGAGGAGAGCCACAAAAATGATCAGAGGAATGGAACACCTTTCCTATAAGGGAAGGCTGAGACAGTTGGATTCATTTAGCTTGGAGAAGAGAAGGCTCCAGGGAGACCTTATAGTGGCCTTTCAATATATAAAGAGGGCTTATAAGAAAGAGACTTTTTACCAGGACCTGTAGTGACAGGACAAGAGGCAACAGTTTTAAACTGGAATAAGGTAGATTTAGATTGGATATAAGAAAGAAATTTTTTACAATGAGGTTGGTGAAACACTGGAATGGGTTACCCAGAGAAGTTGTGGATGCCCCATCCCTGGAAGCATCCAAGGTCAGGCTGGACTAAGTTTTGACCAACCTGATCTAGTGAAAGATGTCCCTGGCCATGGCAAGGGGGTTGGACTGGATGATCTTTAAGGTCCCTTCCAACACAAATAATTCTGTGATAGTATGATTCCATTCTATAATTTATGAAGTCTCATAATTCATTAAATATGCCAAGCATTCCAATACAGAAATCTTACAAAATGGGAGTACAGTCTTGATTTAAAGAAATGTGGTCATTAAAATAAATTCTGAGTTGTAAAAAGGAGTCTTTTTTAGTTGTTCTCTGTTTTGAATTCTGAGTCGACTGGTACAAATAATTTGTTTTATAATAGTTAAGATGTGATGTTATAAAAAAAAACCCCATTGCTTCAGTTTTTAGTTTAATACCAGGGCTAAATTTAGAATTAATGAACAAAGTAGCCTACGCTATAGCCTTTCATTAAACTCTGGCTCCAAGGAGTCTGAGCTATTCTAGTTTACTCGCACTGGAAATAAAGGAAAATGCAAATTAAAGTTGTCCATATATCTATGTATGTAGGGAACAATATGTTCTGCTCTATATACCTAGCAACTGGAGGATTAAAAGTATACAATATTAAGAGAAGTTCATCACAATTTGTTCAATATACATTGTGAGGTGATTTTTACAAGAGTTTTCTGTGACATTTGTTGATTGTATAATAATCGAGCATGTGTGACCTCTTTTCTGTTAGAGGGAGTGGAAAGCAGAGTATCTTTCTGGTAAACAGTCCAGGATGCAAGTGAAAAGCGTGAATATTTTCTTTCTTGAACTAAGAAAACAGAACAGTAGATGCACACATAAAATGAGCAAATGTTACATACCAGGTTCTGTTCAAAGAGCTGGCATAAGGAAAGACATTTTGGAGCGAGATCAGCAGAGGGATACCAAGATTGTTGAGGGGGCTGATCCATATGCCCTGTGAAGAAAACGTTGAAAGAATGGGGCTTGTTTAGCCTGGAGAAGAGAGGCTAAGGGGGATCTTGTTGCTACCTACAAGCACCTAATGCGAGAAAGTAGAGCAGACAGAGCCAAACTTCTGAGAGGTGCAGAGTGGAAAGTGAGAGATAACAGACATAAGTTAGAACACAGTATAAGGAAATGAAATAAAATAATTCTATTTAGGAAAAAAAAAGCCATAAAGTTGGTCAAGCACTGTAACAGGCTGCCCAGAGAGGCTGTGGAACCTGCATCTTCAGAGGTATATAAAAATCAACTGGACAGGGCCTTGAGCAACCTGCTGGATGTGCTCTGAGCAGGAGGTTGGACTAGATGACCTCTGGAGGTCTTCTCTGACCTATACGAATCTGTGATTCTGTCTTCAGTATAAGGAGAATCCTTCAGAGACATGAGAGATTTTAATTTTATTTCCTTTCCTGTTCACTGTGTAAATAAGGAAAACAATGTATTATAGAAATATCAGGCCAAAATGAGGCATTGACTGCTCTTTTGCCCATCCTTCCAGTTTCCCAAAAGATAAATAATACAAATCAGATTCCCTGTAAATTGCTGGAGATCTTAAAAAAGGTTCTGAGCAACTCCAGATCAGCAGAATTCTGAATTGTCAATTGCTTCAGCATCAAATGGATTAATTCCAGTAGGCTAGATCCAGGCAATTTAATTCTGACTGCACTGAGGTCAAAAGTAGAAGGTTAAGCCCTAAGTGACAACACCGACTGTCTCCTCTTCAGACATAGCCTGATCTGCCTTAAAATTCTCTTGTCGCTGCAGGGCATTTTAAGAAGTGCTCAAGTCAACTGCAGTGTAGGTTTTCTCAGGTGATGACATGACTAACAGTTTGTAGAGCAACAGAATCAATAGAGTATCCCTTACAAGCCATGGATTGAAGAAGCATAACCGCATATCTCAAAATATAAAACTTTCGGAGTCAGGAAGACAGCAAGATGCAGTCCTTTGATGAAGGAATATTTTCCAACCATAAAGAAGTGAGCAAGCCATTTTTACCAAAATGCATTATTTCAGTGTGTGACTTTATTAACCTTTCTGATTTCTGAGTTTTAATTTATTAGAGGTGTTTACCCAGGTCATTCCAGTTGAGCAATCTAACTTAGCTGCTTAGGCTCCCAAAACAATCAACAATTAAAGCTGTATTTTCTGCACATTGAGTCTGTGGGGAACCTGGGCAGCAGAGTTAGATTGAATCCAATGGAATCCTGGGCTGCACAGGGAAGAGTGTGGCCAGTAGGTCGAGAGAGGTTATTCTCCCCCTCTACTCTGCCCTGGTGAGGCCACAACTGGAATACTGTGTCCAGTTCTGGGCTCCCCAGTTCAAGAGGGACAGGGAACTGCTGGAGAGAGTCCAGCCTAGGACAACTAAGAGACGATTGAGGGACTGGAGCACCTCCCTTATGAGGAAAGGCTGAGAGAGCTGGGACTCTTTAGCCTGGGGAAGAGAAGGCTGAGGGGAGACCTTATTATGGCATACAAGTATCTAAAGGGTGGGTTGAAGGAGGATGGAGCCAGACTCTTTTCAGTGGTTCCCAATGACAGGACGAGGGGCAGTGGGCACAAGTTGGAACANNNNACGGAAAAACTTCTTTACAGTTAGGGTGACAGAGCACTGGAACAGGCTGCCCAGGGAGGTTGTGGAGTCCCCTTCTCTGGAGAATTTCAAGACCCGCCTGGATGCAGTCCTGAGTAATGTGCTCTGGGCAATCCTGCTTTGGCAGGGGAGTTGGACTAGATGATCTCTAGAGATCCCTTCTGACTTAAAATTCTGTGATTCCATGATTGTCAGAATCACCATGGCTCACCAAAACATCAGTTTTTCAAGTATGGCAGTACCTAACTCAGGAACATAAAATGGATTAAGTTTTTATCACCTTATAAGGAGAAAGAAAGCTTTTAAATGAGGGGCATTTTTATCAATGACCTGCATTGAAATTTACAGCAGCCAGAGTGCTAAATGTGTAGCCCAAACTAATGAATAGGAAATATTGGTAGAAGAATACGTCTTAAGTCCTTCTCTTTTCAGGGCTGTGAACACTCTCTGAACTCTTATCATGGTGTGGAGGACAAGACAAACAAGACAGAAAGGGGAAAAACACAATTCATTTGTGAACCATTTAAGCCTTGATTTTGAGGCTGAAAACCAAATTCTGCCTAGGTAATCTTGTGTGAAACCTGAATTAGGTAATTTTGACCTAAACATTTACATACCTTCCACACTTGGTAAACTGATTTAAGCACTTTGAGAAGATAGTTCTCCCTACTTGTCCTAGGGTTTGGTTTCACAACTAGCTTATGCTGAACTAGGACAGTGCTCCTACTGAGAGATTCAGCCGCCTTTTCTGCCTGTAGCCACATTTCCTTCTGTCTGCTAGCACTAGTTATTGTAATGCTTTGCAAGGCATGGGAACAGTATACCCGTTGAATCCAACTGCTTTCAGAAAAAAAGAAAAAAACTTTTTTGTAGTGATTTTTGGCAAGCTCAGCTGCTTTTGAATCTACTCCCTAAAACATGTCTCTTAGAATATAATAACTTCAGTCCCATTAAAGCTTTTCAACAGACAAATATAAATGAGATTGGTAGCATGATTAACACTATGATCTCAAGTATACTTGGATGTTTATTTCTGTGTTTCCTAAATTACTGTTCAATCTCAGATTACCCAGAAGTTTGTATCCAGGCCAAAGTTCTGCAGCAGGATTACTATGGAATGGCAGTTTTGGCTCTTTTGTTTGTAAATTATTTCCTCATTGCTAACAAACCATTTCTTTCTCTGTTTCTTCTGCATTCCTGAGCAACATCTGGAGAAAACAGGAATCTGAATAACCTGTAATTTATTTTTTTTTTAATATGCTTGCCATGCTCTTTTCTTCATAGCACAAGTAAATGCAAACAAAAGGAAACAAAAACTTCTATATTGGGTCAGATTCTCAGGTACTGTAAATCAACAAAATTGGCAAAAGAGGACTTATCTCTTTTGTTTTAGTCACATTGCCCTTTCAAATGGAAAACTTTCTCATTACCTGTCCCTCATTTAAATATTTTGAATGAAATTTATTTCTGGGATATAAAATTTAATATGAAAACCATGTTCCTTAAGAACAGCAAAGTACATGGTATATGACAAAATTGTTTTGTTTTTCAGGAACATCATTGACTAATTTACACAAATTAATAGTCTGGACTACTGTAATTACATCTTGAAGTTCTTTCCAGAAGAAAAATTTGAAACTCTTCTTTCAGCATCTTGAAACTATAAATGTGAGTGTTTGATAAGAGAAGTTTGGAAGAGATAGGGGTAGAAAAAGGAGTTTTGACATAAAAGGAAAGGAGGTTGTAGTGAGGTGAGAGTCAGTCTTTTCTCCCATGTAACAAGTGATAGGACAAGAGGAATGTCCTCAAGTTGAACCAGGGGAGGTTTAGACTGGATATTAGAAAAAATTGGTGCACAGAAAGGATTGCCAAACATTGGAACAGGCTGCCTAGGGAAGTGGTAGAGTCGCCACCCCTGGAGGCATTTAAAAGATGTGTAGAGGTAGTGCTGAAGGATGTGGTTTAGCGGTGGACTTGGCAGTGTTAGATTAATGGTTGAACTCAATGATCTTAAAGGTCCTTTCCCACCTAAATGATTCAATGATTCTATCAAAATAACAGCTGGGATGTCACATAATTTTATCCTTAACTTACTCAGTTCTGTTGCTATCTATCTTGCTTATTTCATTCTGCAGTGTATTTCTGAGATACACATACCTTGTTGTGTATCTATCTTCCACATGACAACCTATATTTTCACTAATATGTGCTTTTTATTACTTCTGTCATTACTAAAAAAGACATATGTATTTATATATAATAATTACTCACCATCTCTACCTTACTTATCAGGACATGCAATGATTCAGAATCCTGTATTCATGCGCACCCCCTGCAGTGTGTAGATAACTACTCAGAAATTAAAGTGGAAATAAAGTCTTCAGGTTCAGCTTCTTTCTGTCCCTATCAAATTGTAACTGGCATACTTTTATTTCCATTTGGCTACAATAGCTGCAGTTTTAATTATATTGCTAAAATGATATTCTATCCGTGTTATGCTGTATAGCATCTGCCACAGTTTTCTTCAACCTTGTAATTCACCACACAGATGTCTAATTCATGATTTTTCCCCTCTAATGAGGTCAGAGTGTCTTGTATCGTCTCAAATAGTACATGAAATGACTTCATTACATGTACCTTGTTATGTGCAGAATTCAATCGGCACAGAATAAGAAAGCAATAGGTGTTCTCAGAAAAGACACCTTCCCTTCCCTTCCCTTCCCTTCCCTTCCCTTCCCTTCCCTTCCCTTCCCTTCCCTTCCCTTCCCTTCCCT